>VYXB01002999.1:111366-259266 GCA_013397135.1 Pachyramphus minor | reverse complement strand
CGGGCGGGGGCCGCGGCCGGGGCTGGGCCAGCCCGGGGAGCCGAGCCCAGCGGGCCGGGCTTTGCCGCGGCCCCGCCCGAGCGCCCGGGGCAGCTCCACCGAGGCACCCGCGGGACCTGTCCCCGCCCGGTGCTCTGGTGCTGCCGGGGCCCCGCAGGCAAGGGCCGCGGAGATGAGGCGCTTAAAATAAACCGCAGCCTGACTTTTTAAAATAAACCGTTAATTAATATCCCGGTCTGTGGATGTGCTTCTGAAAAGCCCCCAAATTAAAAATAAGAAACTTTAAAATTAGCAACCCGACCTTTAAAAAAAAAAAAAAAGAAAAAAAAAGAAAGAGACGTTAATTAATATCCCGATATGTGGATGTGCTGCTGAAAAGCCGTAATTAAATAAAGTTCTGCTGTTACTCCGGCCCCAGCAGCCTGGTAAAACTGTTTCTCCCACGACGCAGGGCTTGTTTCTCCATGTGCTGCCCTGTGTGGGTCATCCATCATCTCCATATCCCAGCTCCCCTGCCTGAAGCCCAGGGAAGAAGGCACTGGCCAGTTTAACTGCTGTGCTGTGTTGTACAGGGACATCATGGAAGTGGGAAGTGCTCCAAAACCATTGCATTTTTGTTGCTGGGTGGAGAAAGGTTACACTTCCTCTCACTGGGTAGCCCTTGTGAGGAGAAGCAAAAAGAATTTCTCCAAATAAAAGAAACCAGTGAAGCAGGGAAGATTGGGAAACAGCCATGATGCATCGTTTTTTGCTATGGCTTTGCACGAGGTGAACTATTTTGTGATCATGCAGTATTCATTATGTTCTGCATTCCTTCAGGAATTACAGTATGCAGGCTGTGAGTTGTGAAATGCTATAACAAAGAAATTTTAAAAGAGAAGGGATAAAGAAGACAATGGAGTGATGCAACAAACAAAACGGCAAAGTCCATGCCAAGCTGAGAGTTGCTAGCTTTTATTTGTTTGTTTGAAAAAAGTCCAGCCCGGCTCTCTCATTAAATACAGCACTTTCCTAAGCAACCGTTTGTTCTTCCTGAACAGTAAATCCAGCCAAAGTTGGGCTAAGCAGTTTCAGAGCAATGGGATGAGTCCTCTGGCCTTTATGAAACACACAGTAAACAGGGTGCACAGGGCAATGCTCAGGCCATGAAGTTAAAACAGGAATATAATAAATGGAAAGAGGATTCCTCCCCCAATCCATCCAAGTGCTACAGAGCTCTCTGGCTCTCTGCATCCAACAGCACCTCTGCACTTGAATCACGGCCTGACCCAGGCGATCATTAGTGGAGTCTATGCCAGGCACTTGAGACACATAAATGGGAGCCCAGGTTCACGAGATCCTCTTAAAAAAACATGATTTGACTTTTTAAATGTGGGGTTTTATGAACCTTCTGGTTTTGCCTGTGAGGATCAGCCTTATGACACGTTTGTGTTTCCTCCCTGTCCATGAGGGCTAATAGCAGATCTTTAAAAACTGGAAGCTGAGATTCTCAGATGAGTAAGATGCCTGTAAACACCGAGGCTTTATGGAATGCCTGAAAAACATGAGACTCGTGAAAATGAATAAATAAATAAAAGCCAGACTTGGGAACGCTGACAGAGAGGACTGAATACCAACTGCATTACGGTAACATTTTTGTGGCCAAACTTGCAGCCTCAATGTTTTAATGATGGCAGCCTTTACTGCATTTAACAGAAGCCTGGATTTTATTCTTTCAGAATAAAAGGGCTTTTGTAAAGGCAGTTTCCTGACTTCATTGATTGCTGACACAAACACCAGAATTAAATCTCCTACATCTTGAGCTAAAGCAACAATCCCATTAATTTGGAGAGCAGTGAGCTTGTACAGGAAGCAGTTGCTGGAAGAGGACATGTAGCATGAGCCGGACCAGTTGGCTGCTCTGTGTCTCATGTCGCCAAGCAAGAACAGGGCCAAGGTAAATCTCCATATAACCATGTTTTATTTGGAGGCTGCTAAAGCCAGTTGAATTCACGAAAGAATGCGAATAGCCACATTAGGAAACTCAGCAAAAGATTATCTGAACTGGCAGGGTTTAAGAAGGAAAATTAGATTTGTTCTTTGTTGTCCCTGCCTGTTTTTCCACTTCTGAATAGGGATAAAATGAAGGACCACTCCAAAGAACTTACACATTCCTTCACATGTTTCAAGTTGTGCAAAGACTATACTGGAAGAAATATCTGTAGGTCTCAGCACATACTTGTCATTAAACACATTGAAAGGATTGTTGCTAAATTACAATAAAGTAAAAGAACCTTTGAAAAAGGTACATTCATGGCAGATGAACTCTAACCTCAACATAACTATGTGCATAACGATGGAGCATGGCTACTCTTTGGCCCACGCTTTGGAAGTTTGAAGTTTCTCCAGGCCATAAGAAACTTCATGAGATTAATCCTTCTATAGTACAGGAATACAAGGGAAGGAAGCAATAATGCAACAGAGATAGCCCAAGCTTGCCTGTGAGGAACCAGTCCCACTATGTAATCTTGCCTCTGTGCTTTCAGCTACTGAAGAGAATCTTGGTCAGTCAGGGCAGCTCTGCCCCTGCTGACCTCCCACGTGCTCACACTGCCCATGGTTCTGGTGCCTCCACACCTACTTGCTCACTTATTCCTTACAGGAGAAGAAGTTGTACAGCAGCTTCTGAAAAGAAGATCACTTCAGCATATCCCAGAGGATATGGTGGAACTACATGCCAGTTATTCCAAAGCAAGGGCTGGCAATATTATGTATGCAGCAAATTCCAAATTGGATTTGCAAAGTAATCTGATTTTTAAAAAGCCAAACTCCCAACATTTTAAAAGCAGACTTCTCATACCTTGTTCAGGGGTACTCCATGGTCTTCACAATTCACCCATGGACAGTTCTGGCAGAGGTGGGGGGTGAGGACACCTCTGACATTTCCATCACTGCAGGGTGAGGCTTTCAGTTTCTCCTCTATGATTATAACCCAATTATATAAATACGTGCAGAGCTTTTAAAGCACAAAACCACCACTACTTTCACATTTACTCAACTGCTTTTAAAATATCTGTACTTTCATAATTACAACATTGACACGGATTTCAGAGGGAAGGCTTAATTTTCTTGAGGGAGAGGGTGCTTAGTGATTGATGATGTACATTAACATTCTGCTCCATCCCAAACTCCTAGAGCGAACCACCCTGTATCTGGCATTTCAGGACTGTGCTTCCCCCACAGTGGCCACCAGCACAGCTGGTGGCTGGAGGCTGTCACCTCCTATCCCAGCTTGCAGGGCAGAAAAGCTCCTGTTCCCTGTCCACACCAATCAGAGTAGCTTCGGCCGCCCTCACCGGTGGTTGAAGTGCACATATCCAGGGTTGTGCTGAAGGATGAAGAGCCACTTAGCCCATCAGCTCTGCTGTGGCAGATGGTTGCCCTCACAAAGGTGGGAGCAGTAAGGTCCAAGTGATTCTTGCTGCTTTCGAGGGCTTCTCAGATCTCCCTCTACAGGACACAGACAGGGCTGCCTCCCTGCCTCGCAGGTGTGTTTTGAAAACAAGCAGATTGAAGTCAACAGGCCCCAGGTATGACTGTAAAAGAGACTGTGGAAGTAAAACAAAGGCACCCCTAAAATAGTGTTTAGCTTTGGACTTGGATAATCCATAATTATACCTTGCTGTATGTTTGTACAGACCAGAGCTCACTGAGACCATGTACAGGCTACACTCAAACCAGCTATTCCAGGTACCACAGGCAGTGTGGTCATGGTACCAACACATGGCTGTGGATCCCACTTGTGAAACCCAGAAAATATGCAGGTAACCACTGGTGCACTCTGTAGCTCACCAGCTGCCCAGCTGTAATGTAAAGCTAGTTCTAGGTACAATTCCACATGTTTATTTAGCAAGTGATACCAATGGGGGAAGTTCTTGCCTCTTGTCACTTTTATTTCACTCCTGCATCTCTTTGTCCTTCCACTGTCTCTCCAGTTGTGCCGTTACTACTATCCATGAGACTCACTGAAAACTGAATGCTNAAAAAAAAAAGAGAGAAAAAATATCCAGCAGTTTTTCTCTGGAGTTCCATAGGGATCACTGAAGGCAGGGGGTGAAGCAGTCAAGGCTGGTAGGGTAGGTGGGAATGCCCCTTAAATATGTATAAATGTTTCGAGTTCAAATGGTGTTGCAGAAAGAATAAATACAGTTTCTTATTTTCCAGCCAACTGCCAATATTCTTCATTAAAGCATGTTGGTTGTGTTCCTCTAGCAGTGACACACCAGGGACAAGTTCTGGAAGAAGGCTGCCTCCTGGAAGCACTGCTGCTGCACAGCATCCTACTGGTACATTTTGTCCTTTGCTTTGCAGCCAGACGTGGGACTTGCTTTTGACACTGTTCTGCCTCTCACTCATATCAGATTGTGAGGGGTTGTTTCATCAGAAACAAAAGAGTGAAATGGAATGAGGAATAAATTAGAAGCAGGAACAAGATGTTGTTGCAATTCTTACAACTTCAGAGAAAAAGATGTAACAAACAGCAGAGATTTGATGATTAGCTTTCCCATATACTCCTCCTAAAGCAAGATATAGCTACAGTCATTGCACCACCAGAACTGTACATGGAGAAGGACGCAGAATATGCACTGTAGGACAGAAATGAGGATGTTACAGTCAGTGAAAATCTTCATTATTGGGAGTGGCTGGAGAAACTGAGACCATCTTCAGAGAGAAACAAGAGTGCTGGAGGGGCCTTCCCACATATTTTCAGAGCAATGAAAGGCAGTCCTGTTTATGCATTTTTCTTAGCCTGGGAGAATCCACAAGAAAGACACAAGCCACAAGAAACTAAGGTCAAATGGGGAGTTCAAAATGACGTAGGCAAGGATGTCATCCTTTCCCAGTGTCCTATCAAGACATTCATGCAATATCATCTGGAGCTGCTCTGCTATACCTAAGGCTTTTGAAACACAATGAACTTTGCTTTTCAAATTAGAACTGACAAATAAAATAGCTTATTCATGTCTACTCTAAAACAGGAAAGAAAACAAGCAGATTAGTTGGAGCCCCAAGACTTACAGAAAATGTTTGTGACGACAGGTTTGTTATTCAGACCTGTGCCCATTTTCCAAGTTGAAGTTACAAGTGAGAGGGGAATGCCCTAACCTAAGCTAGTGGTCACTCCAGCTCAGGAACTATCATCTTATAGAGATGGGCATGGTCTGACTTAGGTACTACAAGAGATGCAGCAGAAGGCTGGCACTTACTGTCAGCCTCTGTTTCAGAGACATCAGTTCATTCTGAAATGAAATCTTGAAATTTTTAAAAGCGAGGCAAATAGCATCCTGACCACATAGAGGGATCTGAAAGTGTTCAGACACAACTTTTGATTCCTTGCAGTCCCTGGAAGACCTACAGAAAAAACCACATGCCACTGCTAAAAGAGCTAAATCTCCTTAACCTCTTCTGTATGAGTGTCTTTAAAACAAATGTAAACTCCCACATTAGCAGTCAAATGAAAGATTCCTGTGCAGGGCTGAGCCCCAGGTGAATAAACAACCTTAATAGCTTGAAGCATCACTTGCTTGTGTTTGAAAGGTATCCAGTGTGGCTCACCCATGGCTGGTGACTGTAAGCACTTGAACTTCAAACTGATACATGCTGAAGGTTTAAGCACATAGACTATTGCTAATGGCTGAGGCTAAAAAGGGAAAACAGTGTTCATTAATGGATTCCATGTGATCTTTCAGTATAAAAAAATAAAACCAACAAAAATTTAACCAAGCAAATCCTGTACAATGTTACTGGAGCTGTGCTAGCACAAGAGACACCATGGATCCTACTGTGCTGAAGTTCATTGTGGTATTAACCAAAATTGACTGTGTAAAAAGGAGACATCCAGTCTGACCTTGCTGCCAGGACTTCTGAAAATGAACAGCAAAGTACATGCTTCTCCAATGGCAAGTCATCCCATCTAGATTAGAAGAAGTCATTCCTTCTCCATTCATTATGGACAGATTGAGACAGCTACAAGTTTAAAGCTGAGGGAGATAGATCCTACCCTTAGTGAAAAAGAGTTTCTTCCCTAAGCTACCATCAAAGGCAACGGAGAGACATCCCAATCTAGACTCAGCAGCTCCCAGAACAGGGATGTGATAGGAAACTGCAGGTGGTAACCTCTGGATCCAGAAGATGCCACCTAAGGCAGGTGTTTACCCTCACGTGCAGTGCAGTCACTGGCAAAGCTCAGCTAAACTCTGTAGCCAGAAAATCCCTTTTTTAAGGGATTTTAAGAGATGTCTCTCTCACCTGTAAAATGAATGTTTTCTTGAATTATGAAAACATAATGCCTATTGTTTTGAACAAAATCCTGACTCATCCTTATTTGACCTAGTCGAGATTTTTAGTCATTTTTCACTTTTCTGCATTACAGTGTTGTCAATACACACCTGCAATAATGTTATAAAGATCAGGGCTCAACTGGCTTCAAGAAGGCTGCCTGTAGATATTCCTAGAGGCTTTTATGGATAGTGATCCAAATTCTGCACTCACTACTTTTCTCTGGATAGGAGGGAAAGATGTTTATATAGAGAATGTTAGATTATTATTTTAACTTACATTTCTTGAACACTTGTTTGTGATCCAGAAGATAATGTGATCTAGAATCTTACAAAATGTGTTAAATTGGTTAAGAAGAGCCATGTACAGATCCCATCCAACTAACATGATAAATTGGAATAAAGCCTGATTAACTCACAAGAAGACAAACCACAAACTATTCCAGATTCACAGCAGTGACCTGAAGGCTGAATATCTGTTCATGAAAGGTTTTTAAAGTTACTAAAGTTCTGGCCTTTGAGCAATTATTCATCTGCAGTTCTAGAGGACATTGTTCACATTCCCCAACTTCTGCTAAAACCTGGCAAGGATAAATAAATGTAAGAAATCAGCAAATTAAAGGCTTGAGTTGAGTGTCTTAGCAAAACACAGTAATGGTTAATCATTGTGCAGTCCAAGAAGGTGCACTGCCATAACTTGTTCAATAATACATGAGAGAAAGTTCCCACTGCAGTCAAACAAAATTTGTTGTAAGAGATTTCTAGATAGACTCCACTTAATATCATTTACAGGAGGTCTGACTTGTCTCCATGGGTCCAGACCAGCTGGGGCAGCCTGTTGACTGCAGGGATTTTCATCCAGCCCACAGTCAATGAGTAGCTGCTGCTTTTGGTTACTGTCTAAGCCTCACCAGTGGAGTTTTCCTTGGATGGAGGCCTTGGCCACCAGAAAGTGGCAGGCAGTTTCTTGGGCTTCTCTGCTACTTTCTTGGCCAGGTGTTGGCAGTCAGATTTAGAAGAACGGGTCAAATGGTGCAGACAACAGTGGGAACTGTGGGATGTTTGTGCACAGCAAAATCACATAATAAAATAATGCCACCACTACAAGTTGTAACTCCAACCTTTTCTAATTCACCTGGCATTTAAGCATAGGTTGAAATGCTTTGTAGCATTGATAATACGAACAACCCACATTCGAATGCTTTTTTCACAACACAGTGTCAGACTTCTTCTCAGGAAGAAGGAATCTCAGAGTTTCGGACTGGGATAGCCTCATTTGGCAACATACTGTGATTGAGTTTCCAAGATGTAACACAGGAATAACAATAACAATTCCCTAGCCAAGGGGGGATCCTGTAAAGATGAGCATGTTCTGGGCATTCAGCTAAGACAGACATCATGACTGAATGCACAGCTATCAGAAGAGCTGGAGAGGATCTTGCAATGTTGTGTGGTCCATCCCCTTGTCCCAGGGTAGTGTCATGGTAGGTGACTTCTAACGCTATCCTAACATATATTTACATGTGCCCTATTTACGTAGCCTGATGTCATCTCTAAATTTAATATGGATACCTGTTCTCAGGACTCACCTGCACAAACAAATCTCTGTTTTCACACCTCCCATATAGTTGCTTGAGATTCTTAAAGAGCAAGTTTCTTTCCCTTTTATAATTTTTCAGAAGTTTTCAAACAATTTACTCCCATCCATCTGCCAAGACCAGCACACTCAGATGAGATATTTCAAGAAATGCCTTCTTCCTTTTCCTCCTGCCTGTCTTCTCTGACCAGTCTGTACATATAGACAAGCTTTAACCAGCTGATGCCTTCAAAATGCCTGTCCAAAGTCTCTATTACAACTTGTCCCCTCCACTCTGAAGCTGAATGAGTTGCAGAGCCTCTGGAAGGATAAGACCTTGACTGCTGGAGTTTTTACAACTATGCATCCCTTTGATCCCTTTCCCAATATGCACAACACACTAAAATTCTCTCCTGGATTTCATTACACATAAAAAGACATGAAAGTGCAATTTACTCCTTACTCATCAACAACTACCCATCAGCCCTAGCTCCAAGCTAGACTGTTCTGGCTCCTTCAAGAAATGGTTTTGAAATTTCCATTTCCAGATTGCCCTGGCAGGTATAACTGTGACTTTGCAAACAGCTACAGCTGTGTGTGCTAATTGCTTTCCTCTAAATTATTTATGAGACATTTCTGACTGATGGGAGTTCTCACAACAGCATGTGCTAACTATTGGCAGCGGAGTCCTGAACTGGTGGGAACTCCATCACCTGCCGAGCTGCAGAGGAGCCAGCTGTTAGTCCTGGCAGCCTGTGCACTGAGCTGCCAGGTCAAGCTCTACCTGCTTTCATCTCCTTTTCCAATAACTGCTCAATAGAAATTTATGTCTAAGCATCATATCTGCACATAACACAGCCCCTTTACTTTTGGGATTAGATCAGAGAATGATGGAGACTGCCTAATTTAGATAAGGCAGAATATAGGGTGTCAATGACCTGTGGAAGACAATCCATTTCACTAAACAGGATGTTTTCAAGCTCTGGTCCCAGTGGCAGCAGGGGTTCTGTGAAATGCAATTAGGAAAGCTAGAAATCAATAGGCTTAAATTCACCACGTAGAAGGTAGCAGATTTACCAGAAATTTTTTACAAGATACATAAACTGAAAAAGAATGGAAAACACGACTAGAGGCAGTACAAAATATTTCTCACAACCCACCACTTTACCACTGCTTTTTACTGGAGGGCTTATCTCTGCCATGCAGCTAAAAACTACTTTAAAAGCTGTCTGAAGGTAACCATAAGCCCTGTCAGTTGAATTAAAAAAACTTGTGTTCCAGGGACCAGCAAATTATGCCAGTATTTTCCCTTTCCATTTCAGATACGAATAACTGATAAGGAGAAGCATTTGGAACCACGTTGGGTAAAATAAAAGCTTCATGTCTTGAGTTGCAGGAGCTCGACAAGGAGCAGGCAGAGGAATGAAGCAAAGCAGCCTGTTAGAATTACTGCTCACTATTGGTGTTTTGATTACCTTCCCTGGAGACTCTAAAGGTTGCTGGGTGAGCAACCAGTGTGACATCTTCATGAGTTTCACAGCTGTGTTTAAGAACTAAGTTTAAACAGAATTCCCAGCCAAACCGTAGATGAAATTGTGCATTGGACATTTCCTAAGCAGTATTTTTACTCTGTCCATCCCGCAAGTTTTAAACATTCTGAATTAACTTTGTGCTGCTCATTTATTCTACACATGCCAGAAGATTCATGTGTTTTCTATACAAAAGTGTACTGACCCCAGATTTGGGGGTTCAGACAGGAAACAGAGGGTGACAAAGAGGGCCATGTTCCTCCTCAGAAGTGAACTGGTATTTCAGAGCCAGCTCAGATATTCCTGAGCCACTCTGCTCAGTGCAGCAGAGATATAATCTGAATTGCTGTGGGAGGTGTGCAAGGGACAGCACACCATAATCCATCTGTGCATAAGGTCAGGAGGAGGAAGACAGGGCAGAAGGTGCTCTAAGAGCACCCAGTTTTGTTTCCTTATTTCCTTTCTCACTTCCAGTGGAGTTGTCTCTCCAGCCATGTCCTGTTCAGTGGGTGGCACTTGGAAATTGAAACAAATGTCCCGGTTCCCAAGTCTGCTCCCTCAAAGAGGTAGACCACATGGACTCCTTGTACTTCCATGAAACAGCAGCCTAGGGATAAGGAAATGGGTTCCCTACAGAAGAATAGGAGGAAGCAGGAAGGGGGATAGCTGATGTTCCCATCACAGATGCAAAAGGAGACAGGACAGAAGGTATCTGTCTGGATCTGACACAGACTAACAGCATGCCACAGGTAAGGCTAGGAAGTCATTCATGCCTCATTTCTCCCACCTGTAAGTTATTCCTTCCCCTTCATCCCCACAGGCGCATCATTATGATTGGTCAATTAATTAACAGCTTAAAAGAGCCCTGAGACATTCAGATGGAAGAGAAGGATTGTTTTGTATTTCTGCTTCTCCAAAGTTGTGCGGATAAACACTGAACTTTCTAAGTCCTTCGCTGATGATGACAATTTACTTCCTGTTTATGGATGGGAAACTTAAACCATGGAAATGTGAAAGCACACATTTTGAGAAACAGACTCAGGTTCCAAGATCCCACCTTCTGCATGTCCAGATACATACAAACCCAACTTGACTTTCATTCCCTGTTCTACATGTGAGCAGTCACAGGTGAAGGTATTCATCAACTGAAGATCATGTGTTTGGGATCCCAAATCAAGTGTCTCAAAGTTTGACTCTCTCTAGGAAACCTAAATGAAAGCTTACCAAAGGAAACCTGGCTGGAAGCAGCTCACTCTGCCCATGCTTGTGTTCAGCCAGAGCTTCAGAACAGCTTCATGCCATTAGGGGATCAGGAAGAGGAATAAGTCTTTGGGAAGTGTCTATCACATGTCTCTCCAGCACAGCAATTATAAATCAATGAATCACAGGAGTGAGAATTTCCCTGACCAAAACAATTAAAAATACCACATAAAATAGAATGCTGAAAGGAAATCTGTCCATTCTGCACTATTATTATGTTTAACAGAAAACCCAAGTTCCTGTCAAAAACAAGAGAATAGGCAATCTCCAGCCAGCTTTAATAGCAAGATCTTTTGAAATATTCAGCCATCTGTCACAGCAGGAGGGCTTGTTGTTCAGCCCTTCTGAAAAAATTTGGCCTTTATTTGGGAACATGGTGCTTTTGAAACTGCTCTCAGGCCCCTCCTAGTAACCACTTCTTCCATGGAAGGTCCTGCTCTTTTTATGTCTACCAGAGCTGTCCTCAGGACAGTGGAACCTGCCAGGAAAGCCGGTAGAGATAGGCTGGAAGCACGAAAGTGGAAGATTACCCTGATCTAGCCCTAAATCCAAGGACAAATAGGTAGATTAGGTCCAGAACTAACTGTACTTTCATTTTATGTTGATTATAAAAAACATTACAAACATATTTTAGCAAATGTCAAAATGTGTGTATCTCACAAAAAATGACCACAGAATACTCCTTTCCTCTCAGAATTATTTATTTCCTCCCTTCTCTGATTCTTCCAGTTCTTTCTCTTCTTTCTCTCACTATTGTTGACATCTTTCCCGAGGTTAAAAAGAGGTAACAAAGGACTTCAGTCACCCAGCAATGGAATGAGCTGCTCCATGTTCATGTCCATAAAAGATTGTTTACAGTGGGACCTCAGTTTGGGACGGAAAAACAGCTTCCAAATCAGTCTGTCTGCAGGTTAATAAAATCTGCTATACTGAAAGGAAAATCCAGGAGCAGGTGAATCATCTCACGTGCTGGGAGCAGGCAAACAGAGATGGCATGATGCACAGCACTACATTAAAACAGGAGTATAATCCCACTGTAAACACCTACATCTGGAACCTGCAGTGATTCTCCTCCACAGAACAAACATTTTCCAGCAATGCTCTGAAGACAGCCCAGTGAAGCAGAGCACTAACCTGGACATTTGCCCCTTCTCCTGCTACTGCTGTGTTAGAAGAACATGTTACTGTTCCATTTTAACAAATATAGATTGAGTTCTTTGTGGTTCTCTGGGACAGAGACAAAAATCATGTTGCCTTCAATGAAGCAAGGCCTCCAGCAAATGGATGGGATATATAAGAACACTTTTTATTTCTGAAGTGGGGCAAGAAGCTTTGAAGTTACATTAATACCTCCAGATAAAGAGCCACACAATCCCTCCTGCTGCAAAGGAAACCTCAGTAAAATGGCTACATGAAAGTCAACAGCAAAATTCCCACCAGTTTCACTGTGAACAAGACTTCAGGCCATAAATCTGTTCTGTAAAGGGTTTCCTACCAAACGTTTGAAAATTATTTTTTCCAGATCTGGAAAAGAAATGTTAATTGTTGCATTGTATTTTCTATAAAAAGCCATAACCAAACATTTCATTTTAGATTGGCGTCAAATTTCCAGTTCCCACACATGTCTTCATGAAGCAGTGGAACTCAATTGGCTGACATGTTCTGTTGCTAAACTGAACTGACACACGAGAGCATGATAATGCAGGGCAAAATGTTTTGAACTCTCCATCCCCAGGAAATAAAAAAAATATAGTATATCAAGCTTCTTCTCCAACCCTTCCTCACAAGTTTGCATAGAAATACATATGGTAATACTGCAATTTTTCAAAGATTTTTTAAAACTGCAATTCACATCAGCAATGGCTACCACCTGGCACAATCCTACCAAAGGTAAGAAGTTACCCTGGAATAATAAAGCAAAATTTGGAACAGAATTTGTCCTGAAGAGCTCCATGTCCTAAAGAGCCCAACAAAACCTTCACCTTGGCTCTGCTCATTCCTTTTCAGGAAGAACCCAGGGAAAGGGAGGCAGTCAGTGTGACTGCCAGCTTTGCAAAGTCCATGAAACTCTTTAGAGACATGACCCCAGTTCTGGCTCTTGGATTTCCAACAGAGGACTCTATTAAGAATTATCCTCTCCAGGGTCCCAAAATCTTCACCCTTAACCTTTCTGAGTCATTAAAGAATATTCAGCCCATAATACAACAAATACAGCACACTTCCATTTGCTACAGCACAGCAACCTCAGAAGCCACTGAAACATTTTAAAGCAATGGACCAGACCTTGTTCTGCAAGGCTGAAGCCCCAGGAAATGAAAAGAACTTCAGCACTTGCTTAAGCTTAAGCACAAGCTGAAATGCATGGCTGAATAGGAATGGCCTGAGGAATTATGCAAATGCTTAGATGAATCCGGGTCCAAATATGAATTACTTTAGAAGATAGAGAAGCAAGCAGTGCAATTTAATCATTTTTATCTCCTTACCAAGAAGGCACAAGTTCTTACAGCTAATATTACAGCATCTTCTGCTGCTGCCAGAAGCCAAATGACCTATTCTTTAACAGTCAAGCTCTCCTCATTTTCAAACTGAAGATTAGTCCATTTATGCCGAACAGTGGCACAGAATGACAATTTCGTAATACACAGATTGAGTGCTATTCCACTCACATGTTACATTACCTTGCCCTTTCATCCACTGCACTTCCACTTGCAATTGACTATCATGGTAATAAGGTGGAGCTGCTTCTAATCTCAAACTGTGTACATTCTGGGATGCTGGCAATTCATTAGATACTGCCACAGAGTGACCAACTGGATCTGACCTTGAATCTGAACACATTAAAAAAAAAAGTGGAGATATAACTTATTCATATTAACAGACTGCAGTAAAGTTACAATGTGAGCTGGGCACTTCCTTAAAATGCTGAATAAAATGAACCTTCAGCAATGGCACTGCCAAGGGCAGGCAGCACCTCCCAGCAGACTGTCAGCGCTGTCCACAGGGGATCCCAAAAACATGAAAATGCTTCTACACATGCCTAGTCCTTACTTCTGCAAATATTCTCGCAGATGTGAGCATTTTCAGGGTCAGATCCCACAGCTGTATTGCTAACAGGCACTGTCCAACACAGATTCCAGTTTGCCCTCCTTGCAGGAATATCAGTGAATCCATCTGAGTACGTCATCCTGGAAAACTAATGGTTTACAGTAGGTTATCATAACCCACACACTAAAGAAAGTCTTTATTTCACTGTGATCTGAGCAGAAATACATAGGAGAAAGTGGAAAGCAATTAAACAATTCTGCTACCCAAAAAGAGGATTGTGGTAATTACAGTACAATTGACACAGAAGATATACAAAAGAGCTCACTGAGAAAACATCCCAATTTAGACTGCACAACTCCAGGGACTGCTTGCTAATAAAATACAGAATACTTTACTTCTAGGTCACTGATTTCAATCTGTCCTCAAAGGAAAAAATTACTGAAAGTTAATGCCAGCTGACAGTGGTGTGAAAGCTGCAGGGTGGATCTCAGCCCACTTCCGAGCAGACTGAAGGACACAACCCAAGTATTTGTGATTTGTGAAAGTAATACAGCTAAAAATTCAGGCTGTGATTCAATGATACTGTAAATCCAGCTGTAGGACTCTTAGGACAAGGAGCTGATATGACATACACAATACTGCTGATTCCAGCTTGTCTGAAACCTTTTGACAAGTTAACTGTGCACAAACAGGTGCTGGGGCAGATCAGATGTCATTATGCTTTTTACAGCTGGAAGAAAAATCCAGGTTGTGTGTGCCAGCCAGTTCAACAGAGATGTAGGTAAGTGCCCACAGCTCATTGAGATCCAAACTGCCTGGTATCAAGGGTCACCAATCCATGGCCTCCAAGCTTCATCCTTCAGTGACAGCAGGTGCAGGCTATGTAGGAGCAGGCACATCAGAACTGTACCATTTTATTGCTGCTGGTCACTCTCTGAACTGGAGACAAATGAAGGTGCTGTCTACACCTCCGTCTGTCCTGTGAAAGGGTGGAGGGTGCCAGATGGTTAGCAAGTCACCCAGGACACATAAAGCCACACAGGCATTAAATAGCATAAATAGCGAGGCATTAAATGACACCATCCCTGCTGGCACCACATCCCTGCTCATCAGTGCTCCATTCATTTAAACACTTTAAAGAGAGCAGGGAAATAGGAGATTAGAGAGATGTGCTGCTGCCTTTGATAAGCCTGAAAATAGAAGCAATGTTTGTGTTAATCCTGTACCAGTAACATAGAAAAGGCACGATTAACTGCAGTTGCAGGAACAATCTAGTGCAACCTATTTTCCCAGTGAATTTCTCCACAGAAAGATGGGTCACAGGGCACACCTGCAAAATCTATCCAGACATTTGTATCTGCATCGTGTCTGTGTTCCAACAGACAAAGGATTTCTTCTCCTTTTATTTTAATTTGTTTTTTTTTTTTTCCCTTAACACACAGGAGCAGAGCAAGCCCTCCTGCCAACAGCATAGGGAGTGCAGAGCATTCAGCAATGAAGGGGTGACCTTGATTAGTGTCTAATCAATTGTAGAAACCAGTTGCTTTTCAGCACATAATAAAGGAGAAAAGTTGTGCAATGGTCTGCCAGAGTTCCTGAAGGTGCTCTGAGGAATGCTGTCGGAGATGCTGTCCATACAGTCTCTGCTTCAGGCACCAGTGTGCCTTGATCCCTCCACACGTGTGGTATCTCCTGCTTCGCTGCAAGATCACTTCCAGAGAAGTCTATGTATTGCTTTTTACATAACATGCTTAATCAGCAGCACAAATGTCAGGGCAGCTCTGCCTGACTTATACCTACAGATAGAAAATGTAGACAGCTTTGGTTTAGGTTCCTTATTTCCTTTTTATTTCCCTTAAAAATATTATATCCTGGAAATGGTATCTACCCCTCATTGCTGCTAGCAATGGAGAGGAATGTACAGCCCTGTTGACAAGAAAAGAAGAAATTCTGGATCCACTGATACAGGGTGAAAATATCCTTGCTGAGTGTTCCCCTAAGAACTATACACCTTTGGGAAAGAAGCCAAAAGAGGTTGGATTAGCTGTTGTGAAGGCTTGCAAGATCAGCTGTGGCTTGGAAAGGCAATACCATCATAAAGGTCCTACCGAGAATAGAGAGGGATTAACATGGTGTTTGAATGGATCCAGCAAGTCTTGGGACAAGGAAACATGAACAGTGGTGGCATTATGTGATTATAATAAAATCAGGCTGATGATGGAGAGGGGGGAAAAAAGTTGTACCTCTTCTCTACTACATAACAAGTGCTAGTGAGAAGGCTGAGGTCCCTGCACACAGAGCTGTGTTTCACTGGAACTGCAGAGAAAACCATCCCATTTGGGATGCACTCTGCATTAGCAGAGGCCACACAGGAACAGGGATCATGAACTGGAGGTAGCAGTACAGAAACAATAAAACAAGGAGTTTCCATGTTATTTAAAAACCCAGGGCACTCACAGGACAAAAACTTCCCTGGGGGCACACGAAGTGGGTAAAAGCTGTGCTTCGAAAGACAGAAAATTCACAGCTTATAAAAAGGAGGGTGGGAATCACAGATCTGGAAGCCAAGTCATAGAATCATAGAATCTCAGGTTGGAAAAGACCTCTGAGATCATCAAGTCCAACCCTTGATCCAGCCCCGCCGTGGTTACCAGACCATGGCACTCAGTGCCACATCCAGTCTCATCTTAAAAACCTCCAGGGATGGTGAATCCACCACCTCCCTGGGCAGCCCATTCCAGTATCTGATTACTCTCTCTGTAAAAAATTTCTTCGTAATATCCAACCTAAACCTCCCCTGGCACAGCTTAAGACCATGTCCTCTTATCCTGCTGCTGGTTCCTGAGAGAAGAGACTGAAGCCAAGGGTGGCACTCTGCATGCAGGGGGAGGGGTGTTGAAAATGGGAGGAAAGATTTTGTGCTTTCCAGAGGTTTCTAAACCCAGAAAGCTTCAGCCTTCACTTCTATAAGGTGCTTTGTGTTAAACCTAAACTCCTTCTCTTCCATTTCTTACCTGGAGAGGAAAATGTTAAGCTCTTAGCATTAAAAAGAAGGGAAAAAAAGGTAAAATGTTTTTAATTTTAAAAAGGCAAAACTTCTTTATAACCGCATAATTAGTTAAAATTTGCCTGTGGTGTTATGTCCATGTGCTAAGTTTCCTTAGGGATCCATTTGCATCTGCATAATCCTCTATTTTAATTATATGATGCCATAGGGTATATGGTACTATATGGACAAGGAAAAAGACAAGGAGATGACAGTGGGACAGAAAATAGAGCAGCTACATTTCCATCAGCAAAAATGACTGTTACATCCAGTCATGAGCATGGCATGGGGGAGGGACAGTCATGTGAAATAAGTTACTTCAGTCCTTCAAGTCCCTAAAATAAATTCCTTCAGTCCCTTGTGAGGCAGACTTTCTCTCTCTTCTGTTCCACATCTCAAACCCAGTATGATTTCCTGCTCCAGATGGTGGCAATACTCTTCAAGTCAGGGCATCCATCTTCTCTAGACTATGACCCCGAGTCTCTGCCATTTCAGAAGCCCCCACCTCACAGCAAACCCCTCCTATCCCAACTCAGAATCCCACCATTTCTCCAACCTCCCTGTTATCACTTATACATATATAAACATTGACATTATCTGTACAAAAGAGATCAGGAACTTCTGGTATCTGAAAAATCCCAGATCACTCTTTCCAACCCTGAAATGTTCCTGTTTCTAACCACATTTGCAATCCAGTAGACAATTGCATGGAGGTGATATAAAGAAAGAGACTTGTTCACATCAACCACAGCAGAAGGATCTCCAAGTTGGAGAGAGATTGGGGGAATATGGCCTGTCACAGCCAGATCTCTGAGCAGCACATGTTGTTTATCACACTAAGCCAGAGTCATAACTGCAGCTCTTCCTGGCAGATGCATCCTTTCTCTTCTCTTGCTTTTCTCCACCAGCAGCTGCTGTGCTCCCGCAGCAACTCTCCAGAGGCCACCAGAGACAGTGGTAGGTACAGTGGCAGCACACATGCATCAGCCATTTTCCAGTGATCTTTATTAGCTGCTCTGGCCACCATAAGCTTTTGCAGATTCTGTAATGATAGATTTTTAGGTCTTTCTCTGGAGGTGAATCCCAGCAAATGAGAGCACTGATGGAGGCACACGGACGAGTGGTGAAGCTGTCCCACCTGAGACTCTTAAGGGCACTGGGAGGCAGAGGGTGTACCTGAAAAACAGGGCAAGGCATGGGGAGGAGTTTTCAAAAATGAAAATACCTCTAGTAGAAAGACAGTGACATGAGCAGGCTAAAACAGCTGCCAAGAGCTTGTCTTGCCAAGGTTTGTCAGCATAGCACATCCTACCACTGAAAGTCAGTTCAACAATAGCTGGATTAGTAACCTTAGAAGTTCTCTTACAGACTGAGACGGGCTTGGGTGGAAAGGAGTTTCCAAACCTGGAACTGCAAGGGCTCAAACTTAGGTACAGACTGAGACTGTCTGAACCTTAAGTCCTAAGCATACTTGAACTTTGTTCTAACTGTAAGACAAAAGATGTGCAGGACAAAACTAAGCAGCTTAAACAGAATATGCTGTGGGGCAGTCACAATTTCATAAAGAATGATTTCACCTACCGAAGTTAAAAGATGATCCTGCAAATGGGTAAAATATATTAAATTGGGAAAACAGTGCTAGCATGCCCTTAAAGAAAATACCCTGCAATTACCAGGAGACAGGATGTGGATAAGAAGTTTTCAAGAGGAAAGCCCCTCTATCTCATTAAACAGCTGCTTCGCTCCTGCATTTTTCCCTGTTCAACTCTTCACCTTTAATCTGCAATACTCAGCTATGCTGCACACACCAAGAATGCAAAGCTGACAAGCATAGAAGGGCCTCCCTTATCAGCTTAGGATAAAAGCAAGAGATCGAAAGGATGGATTGTCTGTGATTTTTCATTGCAGACTGGTAGATACTTCATGCCCGTTTCAGACAGGCTAAAGATCTGAAGATCTGAAGATTCATTTATCTTTAAAGATTTAGAGGAATATTGGTGGAAAATTTCAGGTGAACTTGCACATAGGAAAGAAAGAAGTGCCAGTGGTATTCACACCACCGAGCCGTGTGACAGCACGGGGCTGCTGCTGCTGCTGTGTGGCAGGAGCTGGGGACAGCAGGGCGATGCCATTCCTCCCCCTCACAGACCACTGAGCACTCCCAGCGCTGGCTGATGATAAGGGGAAGATGCAAATCAATGAGTCAGTCCTCTCCCTTCAGGGATGCCAAAAAATGGTATCTGCAGGTATAAAGCCTGCAGTAATACACCACCAAAGGAAGTTTCCTCCTAATCTCAGTGATCCTTCTAATTTACAGGCCTTGTGGCCTGTAGAAAGAGGATTTCGATTTTTCCCGAGGACAGCAGGTAACCCCACAATACTGCTGAGCCACTGTGGCAGCCTTGTGCCTGCAAGAGGAGCACAGGGGCTCCCAGGCACTCTCTTCCTTGCTGTCTGAATAAAGCTCCTGAGTACGGCCTTCCTTATCCTCCCCCCCCTGCTGTGATCACAGGGAGCTCCCACTCCAGGCCTCTGATGTGTTGGCAGCCTCTGTAATTTAGAGTAGCTGTGATTTATGGCTTGGACAGAGTCTGTACTTAGGGAATACAAAGGTAGGGCTGGCCTGACCAGTATAGCTGTGTTGTGTCCGGCCCTTTGTATTGATGAAATGAGTGATGGAAGTGAAGAATTCAACGGCATTTGCTGTCTGTAAGGATCAGCAAAGGGACAGGGAGCTGGGGTGGAGGCAGGTATTTAATTACCCCTCACACCCAGCACCAGCAGCCAAAAGTGTGATGACACTCTGTGTATTGATGGGGGGAATTGCTCTCCACGACCTCCCTCTGTACCTCCGCTCAGTGAGGAAGGAAACAGAAAAAAGAATGAGGAAATTTTCTGAATGCTTCATCCTGCATTAATCATGTACCATATCCTTCTCCTCATCTAGTCTCCAGGGGAATGTCACAAGCACTGGAACAAGAGAAATGAGGGGAAGTTTACAGTTGCCTAAATCTAAGGGAGAGAGGTGTTTGTGGCACACAGCTTGTTGTAGCTCCCACTATAAATTCATGGGCAGATTTCCAGCAAATAATAGGGAGCCGAATCCTAACTACTGAAAGGCTTGAGCAACCTTTAATCAGACTCCTAATTGGCCTTTTCCTCTGTTTCAACATTTGTTATTTGAGGAAACCAGCAAAAGTTCCCAAATGAGCTTTTTAAAGTAACATTCAGGACATAATCAAGTCTCTTTGAAAAGGGACAGTTCTAAATGGAGTCATAAATGTTTGATACTGTTGTCTGCCAAATTTAGCAAATGGTTTTAGGGGGGACCTGTATTTATCAAATTACCACCTTTAAGACAAGTGCTTATGAGGAATGCTCAGACTGCCTAGACCTTATTCTGCTAATGAGGGCATGCCCCATCTTTTCCAAAACACCACTTCTAAGACAATGGTCCAATTTTTACATTACAGCCATGGCTGCCTTGTACTGGCTGAGTAGCTGTCATTTGGATTCCTCCTATCAACTCTGAATTCCCTTTCATCTAGGTCTGTGTTATGTGATGGCAGCCCAGAGCAGTGACCTATGACTACGCTTGACTTCTTATCTCATGACATGTGGACTAACTTACAAATGCAGGTAATTAGTTAAAGACGTTTCATGACAAATTAGACTAATGGAATTGTAATGGTTAAATTAAGTCTTGGGGTCAGTTTTAAGGTCCCTTGTTAGGGGGTGATAGTTAAAATGCAGGCTGTCAAGACTCTGGGAAGTATCTTGTTTCTTTTAATAAAGTGCTTCTTTTGCATGTGAAAAGCCAAGGACATAACTGCTGCGATAGGGCCTGATCCAAGGGAAACAATCTGGTTGGCAGTTTCTGGATAAGGCAGTCTCCCCAGTCCTGCCCCCAAACTGTCCTGTGGGCAAGACATACAGTGGAGCAGAGCAGCAAGAGTGCAGAGGGATCAAAGCACACAGCTTTGCACTGCTCTGAACACTAATCTCTCACTCTCCCCTTGCACCTTTAAACTGAAAATTTCATCTGACATCTTTCTTCAGGGAGGAAGTTAATTTTGCAAAATCAAACAGTCCAACATAAATTAAACAGATAAATCATGTCCTGTTATCCGCATCCTTCCTCCAGAAGGACCTTGCAAGGCTCTCCCTGTAGGCTTTTCTAACAACAGAGCAACTTGATAACTCACACAATGCTAAGGACAAATAGGAAAGGAAGAGACAACAAAATGGAAAAGATTATTCTGCAATTTTGTCAATCCCTGGTGTGCCCGTGTCTTGAGCACTGCATGCAGTTCTATTTGTGCAATCTCAAAAAGGTGCATTGGAGTGAAGAGAAGCAGCAAGGACATGAGAGGTACCAAATGGCTTCTGTAACTAAAGAGACTTCATACACAAGGACTCATTTGCTTATCAAACAACAGATGAAGTTGGATGTGATTGAGGTATTTAGCATGGAGTGGGATGGAGAAAGCAAACAGGGAGTGATTACTCTTTGCTTCTTGTAATAAAAAGGAAACACATTTTACACAGTTGGTAGTTGAATGTGGTGGTCACTGATGTAGAGTCCAAAGGAGTAGTGGGCTCAAGTGAAAAAATCAGGTAAATTAATCAGAATCCACTAACAGCTACTACATACAGTAGTTTGGATACAGCCTGGAGCTCAGGAAATGCCTCCATACAGAGCACCAGAAGCTGGAAAGACATACCAGAAGAAGGACTCTTGTCTCAGTACCCCGCTTTATGCTCTTTTCCTACCCGTCCAGCACTGCAGTCTGAGACATCAGGGCATTGTTCTGACTCAACAGAGCCACTCTCATCACCTGATCTTGGGTCTCTTCTCAGTGCAGATAATGTATTAGTCTCAGATAAGGTTAAGCCACTTTCCTTCAAAGGCAGCCCTGACCTCTGATGGCCATCACAAGGAACAGCTCGGTTCAGAGAGCTGTCTCCTGCCCCAGGATCCGGCGGTGATGAGGGGCAGCCGTACGTATGTAACTACATGTACATACATATGTGACTGGGAATGAGATGAGGTCCCTAATTACACAGACTCCATTTTTAGCTCTAAGCACATGCTTTGATCTTTCCTTTTCCAGCGTAAACACTGAGCAGAGTACAGATTTAGACAGACATTCCCCACTAAAACACACTGCTCTGCTCCCTGCCCAGGCAGAGAACAAGACAGCGAGTGACACGAGACAGCTGTAGCTATGTCGTTGTATCCACACTCCTTGGATATAATGGCAACAAAAAAAGCACACTGCAAGGACTCCTAAGGAAGAGAAAGAGTAATGTGGTGTTTTTGTTCAGATATCATTCCGGAGCCAGTCCAGGCAGCTCTGGGAGGCACAGCAGCCTTCACTGCTGTTTACCTCTTCAAACTACGATACGTCTATTGAATTCACCTCACCCCCCTGCCCCCAACACAAAAAAATCCCCCAAAATAAAGCCACAAAAAAAACCCCAAAAAACCAAAACCACAACCTCCCCCAAAAACAAACAAACAAACAAAAACCAAACAAAACCCCCCAAACAAAAACCCCAAACTAGAAGAACATAGCCCTCTGATTTGGTACCATCCACTTGGTCTTCTGCCTTTTAGACAAATAATGTCCTCCCCAGTCCCTCAATGCTGGCTGGCTGTAGGAGGTGGAGACCATCATGATATTCAATCTGGATGTAAGATAGCAGTTGTAAGATGACAGGAGCAAGTCAAGACAAACGTCCACTCAGTGCCTTGACTTTGTGTATCTTTCATTTCCCTAATTCCTGGCACGTGTCATTCATACCTTCTTCACATATGCATCACGACCAAATCACAAATGCAAATGCAACAATTTTCCTCCACAAACAAAACCAGGATTCAAAAGCCCATTAATAGAACGATGCAGAATTCATTGCATTGTGCATCCTTGTAAATGTGCATGCACACTCTTTTTATATCAGTTCATATACGTGAAATAGTAATAACTAGTAAACATAAAAATATAAAATGGGAAGCTCATGTTGTTACTACACTGCAGTTCTTCTTTATGTGAGAGCTTTTAGCATTAATAGCTAGAGCAGTGTACACACAAGTCACTCTGAGTTTTGAGAGAACTCATTAAGTTCTGCTGGTTTCTATTACAGAGATGGGACTATTTGGACCTTGAACATAAGACAGAAAGAAGTGAATAATGATTTATTTTGAGCATGAGAGAGAAAATACTTCCCATTAGTGGAATAGCAACAGCTGTTACCTCTGTAGAGCATATATGTATTAGTTTGAAAAGTCTGTAGGTAGGGAAGATATTTCAGTCTCAAGTATCCTCATAAGACACTGACATACTTAAGCTGTAGTTTGCAATATGTTTGTAGACTTAATGCTTGACAATTTTTTTTGCTTTAGCATTATTATACTGAAGTGATACCAGTATGGTGTTATCAAATAAATTATTATGTAAGGCACATAACCAATGGATATAATATCAAAATTAATTTGAAAAATTGATAACATATCTAATCTAATATCTGCCCTTAATCTTGCTTTGAGAGAGCCAGAAAGCAGAGCTATTCAGGAGTTTGCCTTTGGTAGAATACTTACTCAATCCTAGCAATGAAGGATAATAAACACTTATCTTCTTTGCTCCCACTGCACAAAGATACAGATATTTCTTAAAATAACTTTGATATTTCCATGTAGGACGAAGCCAGTTAGAATCACAGAATCACAGAAATGCTGGTTGGAGGAGACCTCTGGAGATCCCCAGTCCAATCTCCCACTCAAAGAAGAACTACTGCCAACACCAGATCAGGTCAACCATAGCTTGGCCTGACAGCATCTTAAAAATATACCAAGATGGAAGTTTCACAACCACTTTTAGTGACTTGTTCCAGTGCTACACCACCCTCCTGATGAAAAAATCAAGCATGAGAAAGTCTACTGAGAATTGCAGTATCTTATAAAAGACTAATGAAGGTCAGCTAAAGTTTGGCCTTAAGAAAGAGACTGTCCATCCCTAGAAGTGTTATCTCATTGTTAATTCTCACAGATAGGGTAAAACCCAATTAAAATATAGTATTTAACTGGCCTATCTCTATTTTACCTCAAAGCACCCAATAACATGGAATATTTTCATTTCTCACAAGTGAATATCTCCTCAAATCACCTTCTGATGGCATGGAAATGTTCTTGGTTTTATCTGATGGAAGGAGAACCAAGATGAATGGACACTGTGTATTCAATTACGCAGGACATCCAAAACAAAGCCAGGAACTGAGTCCAGATTTTCTATCCCCTGCTTAACTGAGTTAACCACAAGATCACTTTACTGTTGCTTATTCTTCCTTTCCCACAAGCTACCACAAAGATAAGTTGCAAAAGGTTGAAACAACCCTCTAAGGGCAGCATGAGTGATGACAGCATTTGTCAGGATCTGAAACTTAGAATCTCTCTTCTTTGCTACCTAAGAAAGAGTCACTCTTCATAACCCTTATAAATATGGAGTTCTCCAGGATCTCAGTCTCTCACTCCTTGACTTCACCTTCACTGAGATGAATCCTGCAGTTCCTCTTGGAGAATGTAAATCCCAGTCACTGACTGATGCACACACTGACTTTAGACTCCTATAAGATTTCAAAGATCCAACTGGAGCCTCTAAGAAGGGTTCAGTCTGTAAGGAAACAGCTAAAAATGACAAGTGGTGGTGGTAAAAGCAAAATGCATATATTTACATTCCTAAAATGAATCAGTTCAAATGTCACTGGTCGTCTTACTTGAACAGCAAAGGAACAGCCAGGTCTCCATGCTCACTTCCTATCATTTAATTCCCTATCACTGTTGTGCCACAGAATCAGCTCATCTAACAGTAGGAATTGACTTCATGGAACTAGAATTTACTCCTGAGAATGGCACCACTCAAGCCCCTGCAGAGGTGCTATTTTGTCCCTTCAAACCTTCACGCTCATCTCGAGAGTGATGGTGAAAGATGCAGGATCTCATTACTATCTCTAAACACACAGTCCCCTGTTAGCTGAGATCACGCAGTGCCCCTTTTACTGCAGCAATGTAAACATTTACCAAGAGAAGACAGGGAAATATGATCTGACACAAGAAGATTAAGCTGTATGGGTTTTTCACAGGAAGCCAAGTTCTTTAGCTGTCAGATAGAAGCCACAGAGTGATGCCTATTGTTTCTTAAAGAGTAATTACTTCTGATTGCTTCCGAGTACACTAATTTGTCTTGATACAGAATGACAGTATAACCCAGAGCAGTGGATAACTGCATTACTTCACCTATGTGCAGGTTTTCTGGGGCTGGCACTTATACCCACGCTGGTTTGAGCAGTGCTGCTTTCTGCCAGGGCGATGTACTCACACTTTGCAGCGCTGTACCCAGGCACAAGCAAAACCTGCTGCCTCACCCCGTGAGGGGCAGTGCCCTGGCTTAGTGGTGAGATGGGACCTCAGGAACCCATGACTGGTCAGGGGTGGGGCTGGCTCAACATACAGGTACAGTGTTACAGAAAGGCAAGGCAGGGGAGGCCAGAAACAGCCAGTTTCTAGAAAGGAATGACTAAACTGAATGATGATAGGACTGCAATTGCTAATTTTCTCATCTGCTCTTATTCTCTTCTATTCTTATGTATATTACCTGTGCTGCTACCCAAATCCATTCATGCACTTATGAAAAGCCTTTTGCTAATTTCATCCAAATAAATTATTTCCTGTAGTTCAGGTAAGGCAGGAATAGATAGGAGAAACTCACAAAATTGTTGGAAATGTCAGAATACAAAATGGACCCCGCCCAAATCCTATTGCTCAGGAGCGACTTTGCCATGTCACAATTTTACATGCTTGTTTCAGGGCAGGAGGAACCTCTGCACTAGTCAAAGAATCCTGCTTTGACAATGCTTTGCTCCTGTGGTGCAATCAAATCAGGAAAACATGGGAATTTTGCAAACTGAAAGCTGAACAAAATGTTCGGGTTAGGTCACTCAGGGTGTTTTGTTGTAATTTTTAAACATTTTGTTTCTGTTTTAATTTTTTAATCTAAATTTTCTGATCCCAAATGTCTTAACACTTCAAAGTAGAAAGTGACTTCAATTGAAATAAAAATATTAAGATTTTAGGTTAAAAATGTCAAAATATACTGCTATACACATTCTGAATAAGCAGTTCCATGCTTTAACTGAAATAAAGGAGTTAGAAAAGGATCCTGGTTTATGAATCATCTCAATTTTGAAAAATTAGGATTTTTCTGAGGGGAAAAACAGCAAAAGAAAAAAAATCGTAAAAGAATCCCTGATAGATCCTAAACAAAAGCTCCCCAAGTCTGTCATCTAGTGATACTGTCTATTTGCAGAAAGGAACATTTTTATCATTACTGTAGTTTAGTAACTGACCATAAGCCAGTCAGAATCTGCCCAGGACTTGAAAGTCAAACCCACAGAACTGTAGTGATGGGTCACAGAGCTGACCATCATGTTCCCAAATTTCAGCTGCCATCCAGAATTTCAAAAGGCAGAGAACAAGCATTGCCCTGTTTTTTCCACCCTCCTGCCATCCCTCAGATTCTCCTTATGCCACTTTACAAGCCATAGCAGCTCCCTGCTGCTCTTCACGTTTTCTGACACTTTTCTAATAATTCTGTTCTTACAAGTTCTTCTTTGCAGGGAGAACAGTGAAGGCATTTCAACATTTACTGCAGATTCATTGCAACCTAGAAAAAACAACTCTCACCCCACATTACCTCTGTGGTGGTAAAATGATTAATATTTAACATCTGAGAGGTCCGGCTAAAACGTTTGTCCTAACTAAAAGAAAACTCCCTTTGACTTAACAGGCAGTGACTGTTCCCAACTCCCCACTTCTGAGGCAAGATAATACTGGGTGTGCCACTGGAATGGGCTCCACCAAGAACTATCTCTCCATAAGGTCTCACTGTTTGATGTTTGATTCATTCTTAGAATTGTGGCAGTTAACAAACTATTTAAAGAGTCCATCCCTCCCAGAAATGACTCCCTTCCTTTGTTTGCATTGAAGTGATTGTTTTCTTCACATTTTTTTTTTTTTCTGAACCAGTAGATAGGCTGGGTCTGTGCAATCACTTGGAGGAAGGGGCAGCTAAGGGGGAGATGCTGTCTGAATGTTCTCTCACTGATCATAGTTAATAAGACTTCTGTGTGGCCCCTCCTATACTGTACTTGTGTTACAATGCTCTTGGAGTCCCCAGAGTCTCCAACACCTCCTGCAGGGGAGCACATCTCATTGTGTTCTGCCTGGCCACAGACACTGCAAAGGGAGACAAATGAGAGTGCCCAGCACCCTATAAATCTACCTCTATGCATCATCACAGAATACACCAGAGCACCCGAGAGCTGCTCAGGGGGCTGGAGGTCAGTGGGTGAAGCAGCCAGGACAAGACCTGGAACTGGTGGTAAGTTCACACCAGTAAATAACAAGGACTCAGCAAAACAAGACCTGCAGAGGATTTACGCAGCCAGTGGGCAAAATGAATGGCACAGAGATCAGGTAGTGATTGTGGCCACTTCCTCCATTCTCCAGAGCCCCTGCTGCCTGCAGCGCAGCCAGGAGTCCACTCTGGAGTCACAGCAGACTTGAGCACCAGCAGGAACAGGAACAGGATCAGGTGTGATGGTTCAGCACACACCTGCTCCTCCGTCATCCATCAGCATGTCACAGTTGTGCACCCAGTCAAGTACAGGCCCCAATGGAGTAAAATGTCAGCTGGCTCCACTCCTGAAGTGCCAAAGTGCATGGAGTGGAGAAAAGAGCCCTGTGACTTGTGCAGAGAGATTTTTGAGAAGTTCTCTCTATCTGCAGGGACACCTCAGGTGTCATCAAGCCAAATTCTAATTACAGTCAATACAAGCACCTGTCCTGTGTGCAGCACCCATGGCACTGGACTCTGAAAGCAAATAGTATTTCAGAGTGACTTCAGTTATTTACTCTACAAATTTTGCTAGAGTAGCAAAGAAGTCTGGCTCATGAAAGCATAAAAGAAATCTCATGTATAATTTTTAGTAAGACTCTATTGATTTAATTCTATCCACAACCAGAACATTTTCCACTGGACACTAATTTAGAGAGTTTTTTGAATTTAAAAACAATAGAAATTAAATCCCAAATGTGAGATTATGACCTGGTTGTTAAAATAACCTATAGAAAATTAAATTACATGAAAGTGTTAAAAATAAATGTGCATTTCTGCCAGGAAACAGTAATTCCAGATTTGAATTATGCATTTGAAATAAAAAGAACATAATAAATGTCTCTCCTCATTTGTGTGGGCTTCATGATAAAAAGAACTGATAAATAGGTCAAGATAAAAAAACAAATGGATGCTATGGTTTGGAAGTCTTGTTTTGTGTTATAGCAGTAATAAAGTAATAAATCAGCATTAACATAAACACATTTACTCCTCCTCTCCAAAGCAGTTAATTGTTTCACGTTATCAATAAATATGTAACATTATTGATGGTGTTTTCTTTTCTTAAATCAATCTTGAAGTAATTCTATTGATTTCCTCTGAGTTCCCAAAGACCAGTTTAGACCCTCTACGTCCATTTAAATATATAACTCTGGAAAGAACCTTTCCATAAGATCTGTGACATTAGTTGCCATTATTCAGTGTTTCCAAATACAGTTCTTCCATAAAAGTTATTTACCGGCTTCTTACACTGCAGTTTATCACAACCTTCATTATTCCCTCTAGGACTTGCACTAAATCACCCAGCTGACAGCTCAAGTGATCCAGTTCCCTGACTGCTGGTGCTTCTGAAATAATCAAGGTCCAAACTGCCTTCTATAAAGCTTCCATTTAATCAGTGCTGACATGCACCTTAGATTGCACTTCAGGAGGTGCCAGGAGAGCCTCCGGGGCTTTGTGGCTTATCACGGAGCAGACAGACCGTTGTTCAGCTGGCAGGTCACGGCGATGAACCCAGCCCTTCATGTGAAAGCCACTGACTGGGAGGGGGACTTGCTCTACCTACCAAATCTGCCTGCACCTTTATGGTTTTGACCCAAGTAACCAGAGGGTAGGAAGAGGTGTTATTTGGTTTTACTACAAGGGAGCAACAAGAGCAGGAAGCCCCTTAGAGTGGCAGGACTGGGTATGGCATCTGAGTCCTTGCCAGCACATCATGTGTGTGGGCAAACCACTGCCTGATCAGAGGCTGGATATTTTTCTTCTTCTGACGAAAGCAGTATCAGCAGAAACAAGTTTTCTTCCAGACACAGTTTATGCAATATGGGAAACTAGTTTGAAGTATATTGGCAAAAGATGACTATGATTCTGCCAATATAAGCCATGTCTGCACTAGGGAGCTCTGCCCCCAGTGCTCAACCAGTCAAGCAACCCTGTGGATAGACTGACAGATATACAAAGCAACTGCCTTGCTTTCAGTGGTGCTAGCATGGATTTATCCTGATAAAACTGTGAAATAGATACTGGCCCTCTGTTCATTCTTTGGCACTTGAATGGTATTCTGAGGAGCCACAAGAGTCAGCGCTATAACAGTGAGTCATAAAAACAGACAGAAAATATAAACACATCTGTCCCCATGTCCCATAAAAATTAACAACATTGCACTGAAGCAGTACTTTCTAAAAGTTTCAGGCAAAAAATATATTCCTTGAATGATTTTTAATAAAAAAAAGTGAAATTTTCCCACTAAAGACAAAACTTTAAGCAAAACGATCTTGTCAAGAATCCAATTTTCCACTGAAAAGCATGATAGACTCTCCCTTAATAACCATAATGGCAATCCCTGTTGCTAGTGTGCTAAAGATGGAGCAATGAAGCAAGGAAATAGCATGTTCTGTAACAGAACAAAAAGAACAGGCAGCATTGCCCCGGACACCGAGCTAATATCAGTTTTTGATCTCGATGCAGCAGCATTTCCTGTGAGAGAGCTACACCTGACATGGAGCACTGCAGGCTGCTTTTCAACACCTTCACACTTGCTGCTCTCACTTGGAAAACTGTCGAGAGGGAAACCACTACATACTGCAGCAGGATGAATTTTAATTCCAGTTTTACGAATTTGCATCAGAAAACAACAAAGACTGATGGAAGGAGGCTTATCTGGAGGAAGAAGATAAGATCAAGCAGGAAAAGTCACTTCTTCCAGCTCTTGTGCAGAGGACTGCTGTTTGCAGCAGAGAAATGTATCAAAAACAAATGCATAAATCAAAATATATCACTCTTGGTGATATAGAAACATAGTTGCAGCAAAATGCACAAGGTTTGGAGCAGAAGATGGGAGAGAAGAAGGAAATGTTTTTTTGCAGCAGGCATGTCCTCGTTTAGATGAGGTACCAGGCAGAAGGCAGAGCTGAAACAGACTGCAGGGCTCAGAAGTCCTAAGATGAACTGCAAAGAAAAACTGATCAACTTATAGGACTCTGAGTAATGCCCTTGGTGGTAAGGAAGCAGAGGCGGGAAATAGAGATATTTTGTTGGTGGGCTTTTTTTCTGCTTCTATTTTGTAGATTCATCTATTTTTGTGCTGCTAAAGCAATTGTGCTTTAAAATCCCATGCAAAGCCAGTGCATTCTGTGCAAGAACATATTCTTGAGTAGCATAAATTGAAAAGTTCTGAGTATCCACGTGTCTGAGACTGGGAAAATCTATGCTCAAGTGTGAATAGAGGCCTCGCACTGGGGCTGAGCACACGCTTGCACCCACAGTGGCTAAAAAGTCAGATCTCTCCCAGAGCAGCCTAGGAGAGGTTTGAGGAAGGGGAGCTCTGTGGGTGTGATAGAAGCCTTTGAGTATTTTAAGTGCATTTAAGCAGGTTTGACATATAACCAAGTCTTCCAGATTATGCACTGGAAAGACAGCAAGAGGATTCAGCAAGTCCCTCCCAGCTGTGAGTGAAGGCACTGATGCTGGTGCAGGGGCTTAACTCATCACTTGGATGTGAATGACATGGAGCACAAGGTGGCTGATGGGTTTTTCCCTCTGATTTGAAGACTGTAGCAGGAAGTGTTTGACACAACTGTCATATCATTTTCAGGCTTGGCCCATTTTCTATGGCATAACTGCTTGCTTTGCTGCTTCTTACAAAATTTATATTTACAGTGTCTTGTAACCCATTTCACCTATTGAGAACATCAATAAATTGATGGCTGTCTCTTCAGAGTATCCTGGAGTCCAATCCAGCTCTATCTGAAAACAATGGGTATTTCTCCAGTGACACCAAGAGGAGCTGGGATGAGCTGAAAGGGGAGGAAAGAGGTAGATCACTTGGTGGATCTACTTTTTTAAAATGCCTTCTAATCAACGGAGAGGCAAAATTGTTATCTCAGTTTTACAGATGGAAACAACAGTATAATTTGGGAAGAGTCCTGCACTGTGGTGTCTGAAAGTAGGTCTCTGCAGCAAATAGGCTTCTACAGAAAATCTACATACAATTAAAGACCTAAGTGCTCAGAGGCAGATACTCAGAAGTGGCAAGCAGCCATAATTCCTCCTGTAACCGCTGGAGTTTTATGGATGGAACTGAGGAAGCACTCTTTCCACAAGAGAACTTGCTGACAATAAATCAGCAGCAAGTGTTGCAATTACTGCCCCACACAGTGTGATGCCTTGCTTGATGCTCCCTCCACAGCAAAGAAATTCTATTGATGGTACTTCTCACAGTGGCACTGGAAAAAAAAAAGAGCAACAAACAAAACCAACTTCACAGCAGTTTTGGCACAAGGAAAGATCCAGACAACTGCCAGTCTGCACTTCAATACAAAATCCTGACCAGGAGGAAAATGACTCATGCAAAGTCTGGAGCAAGACATGGTATAATGCTTTCATATGGCCCCAGACACAATTATAATTCCTCCCCATCAGCTCTTCCTGCTGACATCAGCTTTCTCATTGGTTTGGCCTAATAATTAGAAAAGTTCTTAGAACTTAACCAGAACATCATTGTTCCCATGGAAAACACCCCACTGCTCCTGTGATGGGAAATAGCTTTTTTCCTCCTTCCTTTTGAAAATTTTATTGCTGATCTGGCTAGGCCAGGCTCCAAGTCTAAGCTAGGTTTCAGTGTGCTTTTACAGCGCTGGCTTAGCATCAGCATCTCCCACTGCTTCTGAAATCAGCCAGAGAAAATGAGCCTTTGTAGGGAGCGAGGAGAAATGTGTCAGGAAAACAGACAAGCAGCCTGGACGATACCTTGGAACCAGAGCAGGAGGGGGAAAGGCTTCTCACGCTGTCCTCCCTGCCCCAGGTCCTATGCCCTGGCTCCATCCTGCTGGGGAAGCAGGAACCCTGGTGCAAACCCATGCAAAGGTGACAGCGGCTATGGAGACAGCCATGGAGAGAGGAAGAAAGAGCAGTTAATGAATGTCACCTGAGACAGTGTGAGCCGCTCTGGGGGCTCACTGTGTGGCAAGCAGAGAAGCTATCAGAGGTAGCAGCAGCTAACAGATGTCTGGCAATACTGCTCCAAGGGAGCCCTGGTGTGGCAGAGGCAAGAGAGGGAGGGAGGGAGAGACAGCTTCCAAGGACCAGAGTGGATGGTCCCTATCTGCAGGAGTCTTGACAGGAGATATTCCTGCAATACCAATCCTGCAATCATTGGGGGAATGAATTGAGTCAGACTTCTCTGGGAAATCCAGTCTCCCAACTTTACCCAATATTTCCATATATCCCCTTAAATATTTCAATCATGACAGGCACTGTCACTCTGTGACTGCTCAGGCAGGCACAACAAGGTGAGATGGCCTTTGAATACAGAGAAGGTAAGGGCTGGCCCTTAACTGTGTCTGGTGGTATGGACACAGCTCCACCCAAAACTGCTGTGGTCACACTGTGTTTGCCTCAGGTGAGGATGGGATTTGGTTCTGTGCCTTCACAGGTAGGATTTTAGTGTCAGAAGTGTGCGTGAGCTTCCAGCGAGTAAGTTATGACACTATCTGTCAGTTAACTGTCCCATTTACTTTTGTATGATGTTATAGGGATTTGGAGACTGGAGCTCCCAGCTTTAAGATGGTAATAACCCTTTTGCAGCTTAAAATAAAAACAGTAAACCCAGTAGAGGATACAGTTAAGCAGTAAACCAGCTTAAACTCAGTAAACCAGCTTAAACTCAGTATGTTTCATTTGCTTTTCTCACCATCCGTCACATCATCTTGGGAGAGCTGAAAGCATCTTATAATAATTTGAAGAGTGAGAATTTTCTGTAAAGAGACTTGCTTGAAAATAGCTTTTTGACTCCTGGGCAATAGCAGTATTACAAAACAACTCGCTTTGCACACTGACCCTTTGCTGTCACCAAGGGAATAGTTGTTAATTTTCATTTTAAGGGCTCAATTTCATATTCTTCCAGCCACATAAGCAGCACTCCCTACCCCAGCTATTCCACTGGAAGAGATGCTCAGACCATCTTATGGATTTTATATATATATCTATCCATATATATCTCCATATATATAGATATATATATGCAGTACTGCTCTTCAAAGGGGGGTGGTGTAAGGAAGAACATCAGCCAAACTGAGGAGCAGCCCAGGCATGCACCACCTTAGCAGGCACTTTCAGGTGTAGTTACATGCTCTGTTCTCTCCAAGAGTGAAATGACCTCTGACTGTTCATTATCACCTCTGCACTGGGATGTGCTGCCAACAAAGATGATCACTTGAGGGACTGTGCTCTGTCACTGGAGTGAGCTGGGGATGGGAACTCCTCAAGATGTCAATGGCTTTATGGGCCTGTCTTCAGGAGAAAAGGTGTTCCCAAATTGTGTTAATACTGGAAGGGGACTCTCCCCTCCTGCTGTTCTCACTGATATGTAGGGTGTGTTGTTGATTACTGCAGTGTTACCTGTGTTGGTCTCTCTGAGAAGCTGAGGTGAGTTTAAATGAATACACATAAGATTCACTCACACAAACCTCACCCAGCAATACAAAATTGAACTGCATTTCAGGGGCACCCAGACAGCACATTTTAGCCCTCCATGTGGACAGTTGAATAGTTTAATAGATTGTTTCTGGGAATTCTGTGCTTGTTCTGATGAGAGCTGAGAAGGAGGATTCCTTGCTGGGCCACTTAACATAGCAGCATTTCTAATAGTGAGTCACCAGAATAAACAACATTCTTCAAAGTGGAGCATAGTTTCCCATTGTGAACACAAATTTAGCTTTTAATTTATTCAAGGTATCAGAAAGGAAAAAAAACCCGTTAATTCTTATGAAAGGCAGAAGTAGCAGCAGTCACCTGTAACTCAGCACCGAGGGGATCAAATCACTCTATAATTAACTCTCACAGTGCTCCTGCCGTGAGGATGATTATGCCTTGATGCAAAAAAACGAGACATAGATGGTTGATGTGCCCAAGACTATGTACTGGGCCAGCAGCTCAACCAGGAAGAGAACTCAGGAGTCCCAGCCTACCAGCACAGGCTGAGGAGTTACCCTGCGATGTTGGGCAGATGCACTCTCTGAAAATTCATGAGTGGTTATTGTCTCCAGCTACCTGCCCTGCCCTGCCACCAGATCAGCAGGCAGACAGGACACAGGCTCTTAAAGGATGATCTTTTAAGCATTCCCAATCCTATCAATCAAAACAAGACAGGTTTATTTAAAATGGCTTAAGTAATAGCTCTTTGCTAACTGAGAGGATTTTGTCAGAAGCAACTTAAGGACCCTCTTCTGAACATCTCCACAAACAGTCCCAGGATGTGATAGCATCTGTCAGGGAGACACTGACAAACAGCTGGGAGAAAAGGAAGGACTGGGAGACAATAACCCTTTTTTTAAGCACAGTTGGATTCAGAGATGGATATCTGATCCTGGCTTATCACAGTATCACTTGAATCACCTGGCAAGAAAGGTCCCATAGAGGAAAAGAAAGCTTCTTTGAGCACTTACCTAAGAACACCTCCTGTGGCCCACACACCAGCTAAAAATTGTGACACACTAAACAGAGAAAATACAGGTAATTAAGTTAGGGTTGTTTGGGGGGTTCTGGGGGGTTGGGGTTTTGTTTGTTTGTTTTGGGGGTTTTTTGAGTGGTTTGTTTTTCAGGTTAGAAAAATACCCAGAGATACTGTCTCTCTGAGCTTCATTTTGAGCTAAACTCAGAAGAATAATTTTCACCCAACCTTGAATTTATGCATCAGTTTAATCCACTGCATTTTTCCAACATAGGCAAAGCTTTAGTTATCCTGTAGATACCATTTGTTTTGCAACAAATGATACTGTCTTCCACTAAAAAAGCATCACTCATAAGTAGGAGCAGACCCATTTCTAGTTTTGATCCTCACTATGCCATGGAAAAAGTATTTATCAATTAGTATCAATTAAAAAAACCGCAAACAACAAAAACCCCTTACCAAAATAATAATCCATGTAAACATTTCAGGAATCCTTGCTGTGTTTGCCTTATGTTGGTGCTAATCAAAAATAACTCAGTGAGAAACTGTCTAAAGGTGCACAGAACCAGGCCTTTTATCTGTATTGCCAAAGGATGTTGTCCTGCTGAGGGGATCAGTGAGGTTTTATCCGAGGTCAGGAGTTTAGAAAGTGTAACTGACCCCAGCCATGCTGCTGGATAAGCTGGTTAACCAAGGCGAGGAATGAATCTGAGGGCTCCAGAGGTTGGTCACATTGGCACGTGATAGAGATGTTATGAAGCCCAGCTACTGAAGTGCTCCAAGTTTGATTTGCCCCTTAGACGACCGTGGAGATTTACACGTTGTTTTTTCTGGGCTGACAGTGCTCATTCTCAGGGCTACTTCTGAAAAACTAGAAGTTGAAAGTGTCACACAGGCATTGAAAAGATTTGGGGAGCTGCAGCAATTAGAGCTGCCTTTCCTTATGGCTGGGAGAGTGAGAGGTTGGAATGGCTTTGGTAGCACAGCTCAGGGTAACTCCAGGATCCTGCTGTTCCCAGTCACTCCAAGGAGACTCACTCTGTCAAAGGAGCCAGTGAGCTGCACTGTACTGAGGGAGCCAGTGTTCTGCCTAACGGAGAACACAACTGTGGAAGCACGAAAGGCAGCACCTTCAGGTCCTTCTTGAGAGTTTAGTCACAGTGAGAACTTTGAGAGCCATGTTTATAGCACGAAAAGATTGATTTAGGGGTGAGTTGTCCATATATCAGAGTTCATACGATGACATCTAAAATCTCTAGTCTGCGGAAAATCTCCCGTCTTAGGGGACAGCTCCTAACTCTACTGAAAGCATTTCAGTCACTGAATTCATCACTTTGCTGTGTTAGCCCAGTCCGGGGCCCAGTCCCTCAGCTTGTTACTCAATCTATGCAGCTATTGATTTCATCAGGAGCACTGTCTGCATCAGATCAAATGCTAAGGAGTTCACAAGTTGCCAGGCTGATAAAGAGTTTCTCCATGAAAGAGTAGCTCTCTTTGTAGGAGAAAATGCCTCACAGTTATTAACTGTTAGTGAGCTAAACACAGCAGAGATCCACGTAGTGCCAATGGTGTAACACAAGTGATTTATTAGAGCTGTATGTTGCAGCAACAGACTGAAGAAGAAAACTCCAAGTGACATCAGGAGGTGGTAAGTACACTACTAGCGCAGTTTTCCTCCCATCTACACCCCTGCAGTTTGTCCCCTTGTACCAGTTCAGAGCCTAATTTTACATTCTGTTCTGGCCTGAACCCTGCAAATCTTGGCACCCAAGAGTACTCTCACTGAGCACTATGAGACATCACAGCATGCAAACAGCTAATAAGCAGAAAATGTTTTCAGCAGCAGACCTTGAACTAGAAAGCATCCATTCCACTACCCTTTCAGTATGATGTATGCATTTAAAATAACCACTATTACACTTATACAAGGAGAACTGAAAAGCCTGACTCAGATTGAGGCTATGTACTTCTCAGGCAAAAAATGTGGCAATGGGGAACTGATTCCTTGTAGCAAATTTTGTATGCTCTCAACCTCATTTGTGTTGCAGCCTTCATTTTCAACAAAATCCTAAAGAATAAGAGAGTCGTTAGAAGACTGCCACCAACCTTGACCAATTCCAATCTCAGCATCTGAAATACATGGTGAGGCTATTTTTTTGTTTCAGAGATTTCTCTTTTCCATCTTATGCTTTGAATTCTTTGGGGTAGGGACCATTCCTCTGAAGAGTTTCGAAAACACATACTGGTTTCAGACAGCAGTTGCAATGGAATATTTCTGAACTTTGATTAATCTTTCCTCTGAAATAATCCTTCCAAATTATTCATAAGACTAAAGTATATTTAATGCCAGAAATATTTAACTGATCAGAAATGCATAGTTATGGGTTTTCTTCTTTTAAATGTATTTTATGGCTAAAATATGGTTCTTCAGCTTTTATAATAAGGAGTACTCACACTTTTACAATATAGAAGTCTTAAAAATCTTGCCCTGATTTACACATGTTTAAGATTGACCATGAAGTGAAATTCTGGCCCCACACAAGCCAATGGCAAAACATTAATGAGGCTCAGGCTTGAGCCATGACACACAGAGCCTGTCTCTCTGTAGCATGAATGGTCTCTTAGATAGTTCTGCATGCAGTAGGACAAGGGTACATTTAGAATAAATATGCATTGTTATTTAATACTAATACTAGTACTGATAATATTTTGTAACTTAATTGCATTCTGCCCCCAGGAGTTCAGAGAACCTCCTGCTCACATTTCTGAATTAAGTGGCACAGCACACTTAGGGCACAGATATTCTCCCTCCTTTTCAGGTGAAGAAACTGCAGCTACAGAGAGATTAAAAGTACTTGCCCAAGGCTGCAGAAGAAGTTTGGAATACAATCTTCAGACATTTTAAAATACTGCCAGTGGCTTAAGGTGTCTAATTTCTGAGAATTACGATTTTGGAGAGGCCCAAAAACACCAACAGAGATCAGATTGGGGGGAACGTTCAAGAACGTATCTCTAAAGCATGAGCAGAGCAGCACAGTGATTATACATCTCTCAAACTGTGCAGAGAACACTGAGGTTGGGAGTCAGTGGATACCTTCTGAAAACTCTGGTGTAAGGCTTCTAGAAAAATGAATGATCTGATGGAGGGAGAACAGCCTTTTGTCATTTTAAAAATACCAAGCCTGTATGTCACGTGCACTGAGAGAAAAGTTTCTGTGTGAGACGTCCTAAAGAGACAGAGAGCTTCACACACTTTGTGTGATTGCCTCTTTCACACCTAAACCTGTTTAACAAAAATGGGTTTCACTCTAGGCACAACTCTACCTACATCCAAAGCCTGAATGTAAAAGTGCTCACATACATTCTTTTATTCTTTACTGAGCCAGGGCTCATTTCAGCTCACAAGATATAGTCTCCACTGAAATCAGTTCATTTCTTGCATTCTGCAATAGAGAAAATAATGAGGAAAAAGAGAGGCTCTTCCACACATTTTTATAGAATGTGTTTTTTTCAAATTTATTTGTTTTCTTAAACATGAGTTCAATATGTTAAAAAATCCAATATATTATTTATTTGAATTAGTTCCACTTCCTTTCGTAGAAAGGAAAAGATGACTGAAAGATGCTCCTTAAGATTAAAATAAACAGCACCACCAGACTACCAAGTCATCTGAGACTCACAATGTAAATCTCTGAATGCTCAGTTAAGCTGCACTGCTGAGTTTATACCCACTCCAAAGGCTCACAGCCCGAGCCAGCAGTGAGCTGTGTTCCACCCATAAATGGCTTTAGGAGCCAAAGCTCTCATCTTGAACAGCACCTGGCAAGGAGCTGTGAGATAGTGCAGTCTACAGAGCCTCAGCACAATATCCCCTTGCAGGCAGCTCAGAAAACCAAGTGAACACCTCGTTCTGCTTATGCTGACATTTCCACACACAGCATTACATACTTTCTTGAGGTGGCAGTTCCCAATGAGCATAACAACATCCACATCCAAAAGGCACAGGTTAAGTGTGTCCAAGAGCACTGTAAGCTGTGAGTCTTCATCAGAACAGCAGAAATTACCTTGTTCTTTTCCTCACTTTGCAGTGATTTTCTGCATTCACAGGAAATTTCTTCTTTCTATTGATTTCCTTAGCCTGTCCTTAAGATTCCTTTAGACTTCAAAATTACTAGGGAAATTTAGTGTTGCTAACATTACTCTGTAAGTTAGGAATCTGAGGGAGTTCATTCTTTGTGCTGGCAAGCCTTCAAAATATCTTGATTTTATCAGCTATAATTCATGTTTTGTTCAGAGGACAAGCTTTTTCTTTTGTATTATTTTGAGTCATCTCTGGAAAAAATCACCTCGCACTAAAATGTAATAAAATATGAGAAGAGATTATGACTTATTAAATTAAGCCAAAGCATACACTGTATTTTGGTATAGCACCATCCCTGGAGGGAAAGCGAATACATTTTCAAATGAGTTCTGCTTCCAATTAGGCAGGAAAACAAGTGCCTAAATTTTCAAAGGAACCTAACATACAAGGTGTTCAGAGAGCGCAGGATGTCAAAAATCCCAGCCCACAAGCAGCACAACAGAAACTGCTGGGTGGAAGACTGTGGGCTGCAAAATGTTATTTGTAATTTTTTGCTCCAATCCTCCACCTAAAAACTCTGCTTGCTCTGCATGTATTTTGCTACATGGGTGAATCTGGAAGAAATGGTAAAGCATTTTTCATAGGCATCTTAATTCACACCTATAAACAGCTTAAGAAGAAAATGACCTTCTGCCTGTTGGATATCTGCCTCCTATCACTATGGGTCACTTATTTCAATTATTTAAGTTTGCAACATTAAATCCTCTACCATTGGAACAAACAAGGACTTTAGTCATTGAATTTAACAGTAGCAGGATCAGGCAGGTATTTACTTTCAGGCTCAGAGGAAAATGAAATAAGATAAAACCCCCTACCATTAAGCATGCAGTGCCCCAGTATTGATAACCTTTAAAAATTATGTCAGATACACATGGCATGGGAGATGACTCAGCAGCTCCTAGATTTTCAGAGCAGATGGAACGTCGATGTCCCCATACGAGAGATTTCCATACACCTGCTTCTTGCTGAAGACACTGGTTCCAGTCATGGCAGCAAAGATTTTCACTGCAAAGCTGGCTTTGCTAATAATAAGTGTGAAATAAGGATATTTCTCAAGGGGATTTTCTAAATTTAAAACGCATTCTGCCTCTTAACACCTCCTATCCTAAGGAGTGCTTTACCCTACCACAGTCTAAGTGCAGTAATTAAGTGTAAGTGTAATTGTTACAGTTGTCTATGGTGGGACAAAAGTAACTGTCAGGGAACTGTCACATCTCCATACTATCCTGCTTCCAGCCCATAAGTCATGGCTGTAGGACCAAATTATTCCTCCTGATTTCCCTGCAGTTCCAGTCCAGCATATTTCACTTGATTAGTGGTACCATGACAAATATTGGTTACACTCTATTTGACTCTCAGTCCAAAAAAAGCAGGAATATGCCATATTTCTCATTACACAACCACAACAAAATCTCAACCAGCCTCACTGATATTTAACTGCCTTGATCCTTTTAGTTGTCATATTGGTTGAGAGGAGACACAGAGTGATGTCCTCCATGTGAAACTAAATGTTTGTTTTCCTTACGGATTTTGCATCCTCTCTCCACTCACATTCAAAGAAATGGGCACTTCTACACTGAGAAAAAAACTACCACTCAGATTCTTTGACACTACTTATGCTTATCTGTTTTAGCTCTGTAACTTTATTTTCTGAATTTTTATATGGGGAGAGTGACTATAGCATATAGCCAGGAATGATTTTCAAGGAGTAAATAGTTGGGCTGGGATTTAATCACAGGGCATTTGAGAAGGGCCAGTAATCTCTCCTTCTCTGCAGGGTTGTCCCCTCGCCACGTTGGCAGTGTTTCCAGTTAGCAGAGAGCTGAGCCAAGGTCCGATTTTCTTTCCTGACCTGACCAAAGTTGGGCCATTAGCTGTTCCCTATTCCATGCCATGTCACAGGCACTGGAGGAAGGACAGAGCTTTTCCCCTGTTTGGCAAAAATGCCCATATGAAAGGGAGAAAGCAGGTTAGCCCATCTTGGTGCTCTCACAAGACCTTTTTTCCCCATGGGCACCTGAGGAAGCAGGGCTAAGGGTAAAACTGGCATTTGGGCCTTTCACCTTGTTTCAGGAATCTTGAAATGATACTGCCTAATAAATCTTAGTAGTAAACCCAATCACCCAGCCTTATTTCATTAGTTTTGCCACTCTGAGAGTGGCAGGCTAGTTTTTCCTGTAACTCTTCTGAATTTCACACATTCCTTTAACTCTTGGTATTTATTTCCCCACTGGAGTCTGAAGTAATCTGAGAGAGCAACAAGCCACTGCACCATTATAAGCCCCAGTTTCTCTATCAGCGTAGTCCAAATGTACTTCTTATTGTGCTCACTTCTGTAATAGAGGTTTGTACAAACTGCCAGGCAGAGACTGATGGTACACAAGATTGGTATTTTCTGCCCAGAAAACAAGAAACATTATTAGGCAGTGCACAGTTAAGAGCAAAACTTGCTAGGATTTGACTAAACTTGGCTAGTTTCCCCATTTAAGGTGACCAGCAAAACCAGGAGATGCTGCTGTTGCATGTGCACTTCACCATCAGAGGCAAGTCTGGGGTGAGATGAGCTGGCACACTAGTGTGGATAAAGAAATATTGGTCAAGGTTGATTTGGTACAAGTTCTTCCCTTACAAGTGCACAGAAATTTCTAATGTTCACACAGATTAAATGGGCATCACTTTAAGTCACATTTGGAAACTCCCTGCCTACCATATTATACCTGTCACTTGGGCATTAAAAGGAAAGTTCAAACACATTTTCTGTAAGTCCAGTGAAATATTATTTCAGAGCTTTGGTGCTTTACTCAACAAAAACAATTTTCTCATTTTTAAAGGCCATGCCAAGTGTTCTAACAACTGTAGCTACAGATCATGTAACTGAAAACCTTCCTAATGTGAGCTTGAGAATTTTTACTAGCTCTGAAAACAGCTGGTCATGAACATACTAGTCAGAAAAGAACACAAAACAAAACTAGTAAAAAGAGTGTTGATTGCTAGCTCTCTCACGGGTATTTTTAACCATTTCTTAAATATGTTTCGCCTGTCTGGAAGTGAGAATATTTACATTATTTATTTCACATCTAACTGGGAAAAAAAATCCTCTAAATTCCTAATGAAGTGCATTTGTTTCTGACCAGTACTTCCAAACTGAAACCTGGTGTATGTACTCACACAAAAAGTTTATTAATTTTGACTGTTCTGGGATGAAGCAAACCTCCTTGAAGATGAGTCTTAACCTCAAAAATGTTTTTGAACAGGTTTCAGAGATCTGTCTTCTGTAACTCTGTGTGTGCACAGACATGCTGTGGGTGTAAAGGTGAGGGTGTGTATGTACAGAGAGAAGAGACACCCTGACTCTGTTCATCCACTGAAGTGGACAAGCATCCTTGCACTGATTTCAGTGGTATTTGGTCAGACTATACCAACCTGTTTGCTCATACAATCTATGGGAAGCTTTACTGATTTTGCTGGGATCTGAATTGAATGCTAGCTTTGATTTTCATCACTAAAATTCTTAGCAACTGGTACCTGGATGTCAATATGGACTAGAAACTAATACTGTATGCGCTCAGTAACCTTAACTTCAAGGACAATACAAAAACATGATGAAAATATCAGTTAACAGGCATCGGTAAACAGACTTTTACTAAATCTTTGCCAATTATTGTGCACATAAATCGTGCACCTTTTCACTGTGCAAAGCTGTATTAGACTACAGCAATAAATAGGTAAACAAAACATGCTTTCTGTGGCTATTGCTGCCACAGTAAATCAAAGTAGATTTTTTTAACTTCTCAGACGTTTTAATGAATAGTGGAAGGTTACAGTAAAACTTGTAAAACAGGACAATAGAATGAATCTGATATAAAGCCATTCCTGAAAGGCAGGGACAGTCACAGTCAGACCATCCCTGGTCAAAACAAAACCTGCTCTTTAAGATCTTCATCTTTGTCTATGCTGTACATGAGCTGCACCAACAGGCAGCAATGCAACCTTCAACCCAAAACATAGCTCAGCTTATCACTAAAGAAGCAGAGGAGTCTAGTGGCTCATACTGGCTTGCAAGTATGTGATTGACTTTTCAGTGGTTGCTGAAAGGAATTGCCATATTGCAAATCTGATTGTCTCCCTGTAATTAGTCCTCACGGCAATTTCAGAGGGTATGTCTAAGAGGAGTACCTGAATGCTTGAAATCCAATAAGGATATTGATTAGCACTAGTGACCTCTGCCAAAAAAGGTCAAAGGGAAAATTCCCTTTCAACTCCTCATCAGCTTTTAGCAAATGAGTGCCAGATCCCATGCTTCCAGCTTAACAGCACCATGGAAACCGGTCCAGGTGAACTGCTTCCCATTACAAAAATCTGTGTTAATCACATGCATAAGGATGATAGAAACACTCCCTGGGCTCCCCAGTGCAATGAAACAATGTGACTTAATGGCATTTGCAGGATCCTATACAGAGAGGGAGGAAAGAATAGGATTTCCTTTAGAGATAATTAAGATATGGAACAGAGACATAAGTAGGGTAAAAAAAGGTTAAAATAAAGAGTAAAAAATCTATGCTGCTGTATCTCAAGTTTTGCACCTTGGCCTCTCATATCTTTGCAATAATTTTCAGAGTGCTTCCCCAGTACAGGCCAGAGAGAATTTTTTATGAACTCCTGAAAATAGATTTAAAATTCACAAAGTCTCATAACAACTGCTATGCTTCCTGCCACTCTCCTCTATGGTCGTTTTTCAGCTGAGATCTCAGCAAAGCTCAACAGACTGACACGCGGCCGTGACTGGGCTGCTAAACACCCTCTGATGTTGAGGAGATGATATTCTACAGCCTTTGGCTTGTATGATTTTTAGCGGATTCAGATCTAAGCCTCTTTCGGCCTTTCCAATCCCTCAGGAAGATGATGTTATGGAGATGCACCAGCAACATCTACTGTTCGTGTGCATGTACTGCACCCTCAGCCACGGCCGTCTCCCTACTTCTTGTGCTTCTGCTTATTCATCCTTCGAGATTCTTTATTTATCTTGTAAGGTAAGATTAATAAAAGCAGAGGCCGCTTAGCCAGGAGTTGTGACATCAACACGCAGGAACTCACAGGTGGACGTGCACTGCTGCAGCCAAAACACAGTCTGGAGTTAGAGAGCACGGGAGATGGAATAAATACATCCCCATGGCTTGGGAACAAATTTCTCACCTCCCCAGCAAGTACTCACACAATAAATATGTTTCCAACTCATGAAATGAGGAAAGATTTATCTTCTATCACTAATTTAAGCTCACTGAAAAATCTGACTAGCTCTTTTACAGAGGGAAATTGAGTGGCTAAGTCAGAGTGTTTTCTGGTAAAAATCAGCATAGCTCCAGGGACCACCGCTCGGGTGGATCAGAGCCAATTAACTCTGCCTTGTGTACAGAGGTCTGATAAGTAAGGCTGTGCTGGGGATTAAGTCACCAAAAAGAGCACAGACAAGGCCAAATTTTATCTGCTGCTGTTTGCGAGAAAGGGTGAAAAGACAGTTGGTCAAGTGAACCAAACTGGGCTGAAAGCCAACTGGAATAACCTCAGTGACTCAGGCATTAATGCCAGATTCAGGTCTGCATAATGGAAACTGCAATCCAGCTTCCCCTCTTGCAATTCCAAGCCATTTGAATTGTGTCCTAACTGGCACTCCCAAGTAAAACTGCCTTGCCATAGAGGCTGCATCCAGTACACGTTCACATGACTTCACATCCATTTATTTTGTCCACCTCTGATGGAAAATCTTGAACAAGCCTTTGCAGTAGATCTGAAGTTCGAGCTATTTTATCAGCATCCTCCAAATCTCCTTTTTAAAGGCAACATAGACAAATACCTATCAGCTCTGCAGTCAGTGCACACCGGCCTCCCACACAGGGGAGACAGAATTATCTCCACATTACTGTTCCTCCTCTTTGCAATTTCTTCCTTTTTTGAGATGGGCCTGATTAGAGATGTCTTTGCTCTAACGAGGGCCATTGCTGGGTCTGCAGGGACTGGCACGTGCCTGGGGCTTCCAGATCACTGCACAATGTGAACACAGGCTGTGGAAGCTGGGGTGTCTGACTCTGTTTGAGTCAGACAGACTGTTCAATCTGCCCAAGGTTTAGTTACTGATAAGGTCTGACAGGCTGTACTGCTAAAAACAAAAAGGCCTTTTTTGCTGTTATTGTGCCTTAGTCTTCCAAGAATAAAGAGCTACTCTTCCTTAGTCTGCTCCTGTGCAAGGGACTCTTCTCACCTTAGAAGCCTTCTCCTACAGCCATCTCCAGGGAAGGTCGCTCCTGAGATTGGTGCCAGACAGGCGTATGGCACTGCAGATGTCATACCAGTTCCCTGGGAAAAGGCATTCACACTTCCCTATCCTGCTGCTCCTCAAGACACCATCAGACATTGAATTTCTTTTCCAGATGCTTCATGCTAACAGTCCAATCATCCTGAAATCACCCTCAATGCCCACATTTTCCTGTCCCCTTACTTATACTACTGATGAGTTTACAGCACTGTGTTCTCAGCCACATGACTCTGCTTTTCTCTTCTTTCTTTTGGTACATTTCATTCCACTTCTGTTACTCCACTTCTCCAGGTCACCTGGCCCTTTGTGTAGCATATCCTGACCCTACTTTACTAATGATACCCTCTAAATGCCACCAGCAACTTGCATAAATATGTCCCTACTTAGTGTGCTGAGGACATTAATGAATATATTAAAGCAGGATCAGTTTTAAGACTAACCTATCTGGGAAACATCACTATCAGTTTTCCTCCAAGCTGATAATTTTCCTCTTTATGGTACGTGTTTTTGTGTTGCCCCTTTAGCCAGCAGGATTGTAACATGTAAGTAACTCTTTAGTAATTCCCCATATGACAGCTACCAGATTCTTACTAAAGCCTGAGATCCACCACATTTTTCCTGACTATGAAAACTGATTATCTTAAAAATAGTAGTGTGACATGAGCGAACATTGGTAAAAGCTTTTTACATTTTATTCCACTTTCCTCTCTCTGTCCCTCCTATCCTCCCTCTCATATTATTCTTTCCTCCAAAGTCTATTTTTAAGTCTTACATGCTACTGCTCCAAGTCTAGCAACCCTGTTGTTACTGCTTGTAAATACAGGAAATTTCTTATTTGCTGTTCTTAAAACATAAGCCTGAGGTTCCATGAGATGAGCTCAGATGGTTAGAGCATGTTGCTAATAATTCCAAGGACATGGGTTTGATCCCTGTATGGGCCACTGAGAGTTGGACTTGATGATCCTTGTGGGTCCCTTCCAACTCAGAATATTCCCTGATTCTGTGACTCTGTTTGCTCATTTCACACTCCCAGTCTGAAAGGGCTCTATGACGAAAAGCTCCTTGTCTTCAGTGCCCACTTCCCTCCGTGAAAGTGTAGAGATTTTGCTGTGCAAATACAGATTCTGCAGTGACATTTTCTCTCTTCCACCTTTGCCAATGGCTTTTGTATTTTTTAGGGAAGTGGAAAGTGGGCAGTTTGCTGCTAATTCCTGTTATGGTTGGAGTAAGGCTAAAGATCATGATATAATGAAAAGATGCAGCAGAAGGTTTATGTACCATTGTCATCAGGCTTAAATGGATTGGGATTGTCTCTTGGATGAACCACAAACTGCTGGTGCGTGTCTGCAAGTATGTTGCTCTTTCCAAGACTCACTCCTCCAGTTAACTCATACCCAGCCTCAGGTCTGCTCAGCTGCTGAAGTGTCCTCACACCACCCAGTAGTCTCCACTTCTGAACCCAAATAATGTGGGCTCATTTTGGGCAGACTTTTATCCCCAGAAAGGAAACCAAGCTCTGTTTCTCACCCAGCACAGGACTTGCAGGGAAGCTCCCTGCTTTGGGCTGAGGTTGCAAACTTTTGGTATTTCTTACTTCTTTCACCCCTTTCTGTCTCTTGCCAGCCTGGCAGTTGTCTTTTTCCAAGAGCCCCACAGTAGCTGTCACCAGGCCCTTCCTTCCTCTAGAGAGGATTCTATGGCTTTCTCCACTCATTTTCATTTATTTATAATATTTTAATATAATTCTATCTCAGACTTCTCCAATAAGATTAGGCTCACCTTAAGATATATATGCATTAATTCTCCCTTCCTGCAGATAACTTTTTCAAGGCCAGTGCAGAATTTTTGCACGAGGCCTCAAAATATAATAAAGTGTAAGTTAAAAAGAGACTGACCGTGAACTTCTCCTTATTGCATCATAACCTGATGGTCTGAGTATTTACTAGAGAAAGAAAGTGCTTTGATGTTGACTTAAATGTTGTTCATTAACTTCTCCACTGTCTCCCATGTTTCAAACTATGCTGAAACACAATATTTGTTCCTTTGGAGAACATGTTATGTAAACTTCTGATGAAAAGTAAATATTTTCTTTAAAGAAACTGGTTATACCTGATCCAGTCTGAAATATGGGAGCTCCTATAAAGGAGCAAAGAAGGTCTTTCTATTCTAACATTCTTCAGTTTAGGTAAACAAGTATGACAGCCATTATGACATCAGGAATATCTTCCAGGCAATCACTGGTTTTAAATCTACGGACAAACAGATGAATATTTAGGGCTGTGTATCATCCCCTCTTCAATGACATATGGTTTGGCTGTAGTTTTTTTCCATAAGCTGTGCTTAAAAGTCTTAATATTTGAACAAGTTCAATCTTGTACCTAAAACATTAATCCATATCACAAGCCTTATACAAAGGCCAGGAAAACCAGAATTCCTATCCCTGACACACAGCAGCATTTCATGGTCTTGTACATCCTTCATGCTAAGGCAGAACTCGCCACCTGCAGATCTTCAGATGCTTCACCAAACAGGATTTCAGCTTCACCAGTGTGGGGTTACCCCTCTTTCACATGCAGAGAAATTGAAGCTGAAACAGCCGACGCTTCCAACCACCACTGTAATGCCGGTGATAGTCTTGCTTTGTGTCAGCAGTTTGCCCAAATAATCTCCAGAGATCCCTTCCAAACAGATTTTTATGATTCAGTGGCTTGACTGGTTAGATCATCCATGTTCCCCTCTGGCGGCTGTTGCTTCCCATGTGCCTGCACAGCCCCTCGCTGGATCTCCGTTAACCCAACTCCTAGAGTTCCTCTGCCAAAGAGCCAACCTCGCCACAATGAATGATTCATTTTCTGATGGCACAACTCCCTGCATCCCCTCACTGCATGGTTGGATGAGCGAAGGAGCAATGCCAGAGAAGGGTGAGAGCCTGTGGCTGGGAACAAGGGTGTGGGACCTCCCCTTCCCAGGGCAGCTACTGGCGACATGAGCTGACCCGTAACATCAACCCGTGCCTTGGGAATTGAACCTGCTCCGTTCTCCACACCTGCCCTGTTTCACCGACCTGTCACAGCGTCACAGATGTGGTTGAGTACCTCTGATGGACACCTGCCAGATTGCCCCGAGTTTGCTGTGGTTGGGAAGCACTAGGCACTGATCCTGGCATTTGGACTACGGGCACGGAGCCGTGGCTGCAAAACAGTTGGCAGTGACAGTCCCTGAGCCCAGTGCTTAATATCTGTTAGTAGCACCATCTCCTTAAATTTCTGCCAGCATATTCACCATCTCACTGAAGGTACAAACCTCTCCATCCAGAATATGCCTCTCTAGGGCATGTCACTTGTGCAGGTTTTCCACAGTTTTCTGAATATTAAAATTTTAAGCATTAAGAGGATTGCAGGTAAAATGTTCCTAACCCTGTGCACAGCACCTCCTCTAGTTCCTATCTACTCTGAAGCATTTTTTGTTTGTAAGTTCAGGTTCTTCTGCCCTTATAGCATCCCATCAAAAACATGGGCACCTTTCTGCTCTTATTTCAGATTCGGTTCCTTTGACCTTTGTTATGCAGCAAACTTGAACTTCTGCTCTAGGAAAACATGTTCATCTCTTCCTCTCTCCTACCACAAACATAGTAGTACTCTGCAAGTCTGTTCAACACCATCCTAATATCTCTTTTGCTCTTGGCAATTTGCCATTCTTAGTCCCTTCAAACTTGCTGGGCTAAACTGTTTCCCATCTCAAGCTTTCCATTTAAATATTGTCCACCCAAAAGCCTGAGCACAAACTTTAGTGTTAACTATCCCGCATTGCCCCTAATCTGAGAGGACAGACCAGTAAGTGAGAAATGTTTTTTTAAATATCTACAAAACTTTCCACACTGGCTCTTCTAACCTGATTAGTTTCAGTGGAATTTTGAGGGCTTTCCTATTGTTCCCTCCCACAATTCCTTTCACAGGCTTCAGTTGCTGAGAGGTTTTAATTTCTGGCACTCAAGGTCATAAATATCCAAAGACCTCCACTCCAACTCTCTGCTCTACCCAACTTACCAATCAGTGTGGCTTATTGCTCCCATGTTTTTAACAGAGGCACTGCTGCACCTTCTCCAGTGTTTCCAGTAAAGATAAACTGGTTGGAGACACAGTGAGAACTGGAGATGGAAACAGCTATTTCATAAATAACTCCTGCCCCCAAAGAAGATGTTTTGTGTTCAGCTCCAGCTGCAGAAAATGCCTGTGGACTGGAATAGGGGAAGTTACTCCTGAATGCAGTGCTAATGTGTTGGATTCACATGTTTCTCCTCAGTGGCATATTTCTTAAGAAATTATTGCTTTTTCTGGATTTATTAGGGGTCAGCTTTGGGGTGAGTTATAGTTGATTGCAGAATGCAGAAGAAGCAAACATGTTCCTTGCAGAGCAAACTGTCCTTTCAGGAAAGGACACATACTGATGGTAGCAGTGGGACCCAATTATGACCAAGGTCTATAATCCTTAATAGTTTATTATTTAGTGATGTAAGGAAAAAGGGTTTTCCTCCCTCATTACTGTCATAAAACAGAGCAGAAATTGTTCATTTCAAACTGACTTAAATTTTCTTTTCAGCAAAACTGAATAGAAATTATTTAATCATTCATCCTCTATTTACCTTTGATATCAAAGCAAAGTTAACATAGGCAGCTTCATGATGCATGTAAAACAAATCCCACCAGAGACCATTCCAGGATTTTAGGGGAAGTTATTTGCATCATTATTATTCTACCGGGCTGCCTGCAATTTTCAGCTCAAACCCAATACATTTTCCCCCCAGTATCTGCAGTGACTTCCAAAATTATGCAGATGATTATTTTATTAGCATGTACCCAGATGGTAGACTGCCAGGCACAGTTACTGTCATTGCATCTAGCTCTCTGTAATGCAAGAATTACTTGTAATGCAAGAAAATTACTGTAATGCAAGAAAACAGTGCATTTGGCCACTGGTTATATAAATTGAGACCAAACCAACAGTTACAAAGTCAATTCAAACAGAATCAATAAAAGGTATGTGAATCATCAGACTAGTAACATTAGACATAATGTTAACGTTAATCTTTTCAGTCTAGCACAACACTGAGATATGGGAAATGTCTGTCAGGCTACTCCATATTGTCATTTCTCATGGACTTTATTTAAAGCCAGTTCTATTTAAAGCAGTTTCATCATGACTCTTGCAATTTACTCTCTGGGTATACCTTAGACCACATCTGAAAGACAAGGACCTAAGAGCAGAGCAAACTACAGTAAACAGGGAAAAATGCACATTCACTTTAAAAGATAATTTTTGTGCCATGGCAATCGGGTCCCTTTGTGACATTTGCCTTACTAGAATGGCAGTGATGTTTATTCCAATATTGTATTTTATAAAAATGCAATGTTTGTCTCTTCCTACCTCCAAGGGATAATTACCCATATAGTTTGTAAAACCATTTCGGATATGAAAAGCGCTGAGCATAATATCAGCTGAGAGGATAAAGTACCCAGTGTACTGTAAGATTACTTAGTGAATCACAACGCCCCAGAACTGCTGCTGCAAAGAACGCTGTGCAGCAAGGCTGGATCTGTGTCTGGTGTGCACAGTGGATCATGAGCTGGGTGCAGCAGGCAGCCATCAGAGCCCCAAGTGTTTCACCACCCAGCCTCACACTGGGGCCTTTTCCATTGCTGAATACTCCCCTCCTTCTCTTCTCGCCTGGATCTCTTCCTTTGGGTGTCCATCTCATTGTTGTGGTTCCTCTCAGCAGCTGTGGAGTCCTCAGCACCAGCCCTTCTGGGGTAGTCACAGTGGCCAACTAGCCTCAGATGTCTTTGTCCTTACTTAGCCCCCAGACTACGAAGTATTTTATCCTTGCTGGGCACAAGGACCAAATAGGGGTTAGGGATTGCTTCCCCCATGAAATCCTCAACCTCCGTCTCTTCTCTGCAGCACGTTGCACAATACACTCTGCCTTCCCCCAGACAGATCCCTGGGGAAGAATGCGATGGTAGCCAAAGCCACCTGGCTTCCTCCGTTACCTTGTGACAGGGAGGTAGAGAACTGTGGCACTGTTTGCTGCTTGGAAAACTTCTCTGCATCTTCTTCAGGAAGAGGTAGAAGGCTACCAGCTTAATCACATGGGTTAAGGCATGCCCCAAAAGTGTGAAAGCATAATCCACAAGAGCAGGAGTTAGCATATCAAGGAGACAGCAATCTGAATACACCTTACACTGTTTCAGAAATCTGTTCTCTATCTTTTCAGGCATGGTGAGAAGATTGCACTGTTGGATCTGGGTGAGCTAGAAGCCAAGTGTTATATTAAAATCTGTACGCCACAGGAGGCTTATGAACACGGGTCTTTTGTTGAAATGTACTACATATACTCTATGTGCAGATCGGGTTTAGCTTTACACCTTGATTCTTCTGGCACAGCTGTTCACATTAGGAAAGTCAAACATGATGACAGATCTGATAGCTGGCACTGTCTGACGCAAACATGGGAAGCAGGAAGCAAGAGAAATCAAAGAAGAAAAATGTGTCTCTCCTTTAATGCACAACAGCAAACAGTCCAGCCATATTCTTGCTGAAAGGAATTTGATGTCTCGGTCAGTGCTTTGCCTAATGAGCTACCAACATCAATCTGTCATCATCTGTATTATTTGAAATGGCCTCTGCTGACACAAGGTATATTCATGTACTGGCCCTCCTGGGCACTTGAGAGTTCAAGTCCTGGGCAGTTTATACCACACTGAATGATAATGAAGGGTAACAGAATAATCTTTGGCTTCCTTCTCTCAAGGGGAGGCAAGAATGTTGTTGCAGGGATCCCCCAGCCAAGAATGGCTTTTGATTACAGAGTAGGGAATATGAGTTATTTGTTTCTCTGTGCACAAATAGTCTCTAGCAGTTATTTGTAACAGTCCTTTAGCTCTCCAAAGCACATGTAGTGCATCTGTCCATCTGTCCTGGCATTTCCATGAGCCTGCTTCAAGTATCTGACTCGCAAAAACTTGCAAGGCTATATCAAAAGCCAAGAAAGAGGTGAACACGGACAATAGGTGGGAATTTCAAGCAAAGAAATCCCCTTTTAGTGCTCTGTCTCCACCTGTTCCTACAACACACATATAACATTGCACAATCATCTTTAGCACCTTCAGCTGCACTCAGAAAATTACTTTTTCTGGAAATACCTACTGAGAGAGATTTCAGATTGCAAGCTTTCTAACCAACACCCAGTAGTTATTTCAAAACCTTAGCCTTTAACTTGCGTCACTAGACGGAACCTTAATATAAATGAAGCAAATAAACTGTCAAAAAACTTTAAACAAATGGCAACTACTACATTTTTATCGGTGCAGAGTTTACAAAAGATCTTGTCTCCCTTCAGAAAATACCTGGAAGTTGCAACACCATAATCCTAGCCAAGCCTTATGTTCCCACTTCAATGCATACTTCCAACTGCAGTTGAGCTTGAGGTGAGTTATATAACAAAACAAATAGCAATGTTTGACACCAGTTTTAGCAACCTTTCTGTTAGAAAATCAAAGGTTTCCAAATGTATGACCTAGGCCTCACTTCCTCTTCTGTTGTAAGTAAATATTGTGTGTTCCCTGTTGTCAGTGGAAGGCTTTCATCCAGCTACCCCAAGGACAGTCTCATTTGTGAGATTTGTGTGTGAATTACAGGATGGTTTCCTTGCTCCTCCATTCAGGCAATATGCAGGCAAGAGTTAAGAAGGGGTCAGATAAGACCATTTTAAAAGGAACATTTCATACCAAACTGCTCTTGGTATGCAAAGAAGATAAGACTGTCCCTAGAGTGGCATTGCCACGTGCTCTGAAAGGCAGATTAGGAAAATATCTGACAAAACAGAAATGCAGCAGATAAACTCACCATTTCAGGTGGTTTTCAAACATTTTCCCCTGTGAAGTCCTGAAAACTTTTCAGTGTAAGTACAGTTGCCTGTATAGTAAACACAGGTTTGAAAGTCATGAAACACATTCCTAGAGATAATGTGACAAGGGGCAGCTCTTCAGGCCCTGTGAGAATTCAGAGAGGTGATGGCCTCAAGGACAAGCTCAGAAGTGGGATTCTTTCTGAAGGGAGTGCAACAGAGATCTCTGTCAGTGCCATGGGGCTGAATGGCTCAAAGAGATGGTGATGGCAGAAGGGACAAGGTGAGATCCAAGTGAAAGCTGAATGGTGTTGGCCAGGGCCTTGATGATGAGAGAAGAAAATGTAGCTTGATATTCTTGTGGATGGGGAACCACTTGCAGAAACGATGACATACTTGGCAGCTTTGCATAGGGAGTAGGACCAGTGGTAGAAGAGGTCATCATATGGAGATCAGTATATATGAATATGCTGAACTACAGTGACAGATAAAATAGGGATTTCAGATATAATTAACAGCAAGTAGACCCAGACTGGTTGTGTTAGACAAGAGGATTCAAAAAGACCCAAGATGCCTTTCAAGAGACAGAACTGGGTGTCAGGGAAGGGGTGCTGCCACCAGCAATGAAGAATGGAAATTACTAATGGAAAAATCAGAAACCCACTGAGATCAATGATGCTGAAGAGAACAGCAGAGAGGATATGCCAGAGGCAAAGGCTGAGATGCCCACTACAAAACCTTGCAGCCTCACCAAAGCAGTTCTCTGAGTTATTTTTACCTGTTTTATTATTAAATCCATGAGTACAAAAGCAGTGTTCTGCACTAGCCAGTTATACATACAATTTCTATCTGGCAGAATTTAACATCGCTGTTCAGTTCAGAATTTCTAGGCTGAATGTAAACAAAGCTGCAGCTTTCTTTCCTTTGGCATCACAAAACTTGACAAATTCACGAACACATCAGGAAAAAAGTGTTGACATGCACCTCTTTATACGAATGTGACACTGGAGGTTGTGTTTAATCAGCCCACGATGCTCACATTCCCATCACCCTTTCTTTCAGACACTGAGGATAAGGTCACCTGGGCACCGGTGTGTCTGTTCAGAGCACCTTGTGTTTATTGCTCTCAACAGCCTGGAGTCCCTGTCTGCTGCAAATCCAATGTTGTGTAAATTAAGCAAGGGAAGCTGTAAGTCTGGCTACTTTCTTGTCATAAAAGTCATCCATACTTCATGTCTTACATGCAAAATTTCAACTCCTTAAGCAGGAATGTCTATATAAATTCTTTCAAACTGCACTAACTTGGAAAGACCCGCTTCCCCTGTTGCAAATGTGTTATTAATATATCGCCTCCATGCTATTAAATTAAAATGTCCCCCTCATGTTTCCGATCCCACTTCCAGATTTTTAGCCATGTGGCTGGAAGGCAGCAGAAAGAGTTGAATAAATGGGTGATTTAGGGACACATAGCAGTAAAAAAAGGAAAATCTTGATCATCTGCCTCACTAAAAATAAATAAATTTAATTTTTTTTAAAACTCTCTTTCTTGTCAGAGTTATATAAATCTCATTGGGATATTGATTGAGTTTGTCATGCCCCTGAAGGAGTGCTCCAAGGTGAGAAAGGATACCAGTTTGCCATCCTCCCACCTGCCATTCCCTAGCCCTGCCTGGAACAGCATGGACCCTCCTGTCACTCATGGCAATGAAACTCCACATGGAAACACATGCACCTTTTTCAAAACAGTAGCCCAGCAAAAGTAGGGAACAATTTAATGTTCTCAGACTGCCACAGCATAAGAATGAATGTGCAGGTTTTTCTACAAAGCTCAGTGGAAAAAGCACTTACCTACAGTGCCAAGAGTGAACTTGTTTCTCACATCAAAAATATGAGCATGTGGGAATCCAGAGAGCACAGCAGGCTTCCCTAACACTCGCTAACTAAATTTCAGGATTTAACTCAGCAAGGGAAGATAACATGTGGAGTTATCATGTGGAGTTCTCCATCAAAGAGACTAACAGCGTCATAGAACATGACAGCATTCAGACAAATTGTGCACTTACATCTACAAACATTCCTGTAAATAGAAGGAATTAATGTGGCATGTTTCAATTTGCGTTTTTAAACTGGAGCCATGTGTCTGTGGATAGCCTGGTAATGCCAGGACAGTCACTGGTTCTCACAGTGAGTGCAGTTTTAATTCACTTAGCTTGACGTGCTGTTCATGGAGATGAGGAGAGGTCAGTCTGACTGCAGGGTGTCTGTTTACTCAAAGTGAAATACTCTGTTTCTGCTCTCTGATCCACTGTTTGCTCCTGCTGTTCGGCTCTGCGGTCCCTTCCCAGGTATCTTGCTTTATTTGTTCTAGGTTATGATATGAAGCAATGATCATGGGGAGCACCCATATAAGCTGGAAGACCAAACTATAGCATAAGGACATAAAGCCAAAACCCCCACTTCCGTAGCTGCTAATCTCTGATTTCACAGTTGCCACCTATCCATCTCCAGCACGGCTTTCCCACACCCATCAAATTGCACAGGCATGACACTGAGAGAACCATGACATCCCTGCAGGGCTGAAGCAAAAATATCCCACTGTTAAGAGTTGCATGGCAACATAAATAACTTTGACCTCGATAAAAGGGTAAAAAACTAAAACAAATTTAGGAAGGGGGGGTCTCCCATACCAGGTCAGAATAACACAGAGTAAGTCAATCAGGGGCTTGAAAACCCTCAACTCATAAAACTGCTCTTGTTACTGATTGCAACATCAAAACACAGTGCAGGGAAAATGCGGAAATGGGGAGGAAAATTTAAATCAATCAAAAACTTCACTAAGACAAAACATCTTATATAATCTTCCCACTGGGAAGAGAAGGAGAATAGACTTTCATGTAACAAATGCTAGTTTTGTCAGTTGATGTACTTCTGGAAGGCAGTCAAGTATTTCAGTGGCATAGACAATAGAAGAGCAAAATAGAACAAGAGAGAACAGAACAGAAATAGACTTGGTTGGCTTTGTCTGGGAGAGCTGGTCAAAAATTAAAATTTCCATTTCAGCAAAAATTTCAGAATTCTTGACAACTTTTTATGCTCTTTCAAAAGAAAAGAAAAATAAAAGCAGTACAGTTTTTGAAAAGAAACTATAGCAAATAAGAAATTTCTCTGAAATAATCAATACTAAATCTGGGAGACCAAATTTCAACCCTCTCAATCCTGCTACATTTCTTGTAAATCCAGTTTTACAGACCAGCATCTGGTTTGCCTGACTCTAAGATTCCTCTAATGTTTTGAATAGATCCTTCTACTCAGTGATATCAAAACCTTTTATAAAATTCAGTGAGTTATTTCTGATCACAGAACAAAAATAGAAAGTAGGTATTTTCATTTAACAGTTAAAAGAAAATAGAGATTAACAGGTTGAGATCAGCAAAGTCGAGTGAAACGGAATCTCTAGACGGGCACCCAAAACTAGAGGCTCCAAAATTAGATGCCATGTGTGCACACTTTATTTCTCATGGTAAGAAATTCACAGAATCCCAGAATAGTCTGAGTTGGAAGGGACCAATAAGGATCACTGGGTCCAGCTCTTAAGAGAATGGCCCATACAGAGATGAAACCCACAGCCCTGGTGTTATTAGCACTATGATCTAAGCAACTGAGCTAATCTTCCCCAACTGCAAATACTACAACAAAGGAGGGGACATGGTCACCTTCCTTCTCTTAAAGACTCTCATATTTAATAAAAAGAAATTAATTAAAATATAATGTTCTACTATTACAGTCTGGCAAAACTGTTCAGACATCACAGTTTTTCTGCAGCCTGAAATTCCTGGTATAGGGACACTGGAGGACCTGGACTGAAGTGATTCTAAGCCAATTTACATCTGCTGAAGATTTACCCATGTAGTGGAAAGGGGCCAATAAGACTATGCATATCAATTAGTCTAATTTGTCTTGAGATTTTTCTCAGACCTCTATGGGTTTTCCCACACTTTATTTTTAAATGCTGATTACACTGTCATTTAAGGAAGCAATATGCTGCCTTGACAAGACTGGTGACTTTAACTATCTGACATTTTCCCTGCAGACATTTTCTTGCCTTCGCGTGCAGGTTTCTGAGTAGGTGATGGGGGGGTATATAGGAGACAGCCCTGATGTTCCAATATCTTGTGAACTCTATGATCCAAAAGTAATGTACTTAATCAAGTGTAAAGTAAAAGGTGATTAAGTTTTGCAGTACTGCACAATGCCTGACTGCTCAGAAATGCATCTTTTGATGTGGTGCAGAGAATTGGACCAGTTCTGTCTGCTTTACCAAAAAATGACGTTTTAGTAATCTGAAAAGAGAGCCTCAAAAATCCCCACAAGTGTTTAACTTTGATCTGAGGCTTTAAAAAGATGATATTTATCTGTTTGCTTGGTTAATTTGTTTGAATTTTAAGCTCAGAAAGTGTCAATTTGACATCTGTGGAAGCAGTTCTTTGCTTTTTTTCCAGATGAGGTTGAGCAGGGGCAGCAAATTTCCAATCATCACTACTTGTTCTAAGCATCCAACCAAAAAAAGAGAAAGAAAGCAAAAAAACCCCAAAACCATCAACTCACCTTTCCATTGTGGTTTATATGAATTATTAAGAACTAAGATTCAGTGGAGCCTCACTCCTTGAGCATAGAATCAATACTATATTTTATATAACAAGGGCAGTAAACCCAGCTCGTTCTCCTTCCATCACAGTGAAGCCTTGTCAAGTCTCTCAGGCAACCCAATTCACTAGGGCCAAAGTCTAACACTACAGATGTGAAAGGTGGATTGAGGTGGATTGAAAACTGGCTGAAGGCTGGGCCCAGAGGGTGCTGATCAGTGGCACAAAGTCTACTTGGAGGCCAGTAATTAGTGGTGTACCCCAGGAAACAGTACTGGGGTCCAGTCCTATTCAACATCTTCATTAATGATCTGGATGATGAACAGGTTTGTAGATAACACAAAACTGGAAGAAGTGACTGATATGCCAAAGAGTTGTGCTGTCATCCAGAGGGACCATGACAAGCTGCAGAACTGGGCTGACAGGAACATCATGAGGTTCAACAAGAAATCTGAAATCCCGCTCCTGGGGAAGAACATGTAAGAATATATGCTGGGGCCCCCCTAGCTGGAAGTAGCTTGGCAGAAAAGGACCTGTGGGTCCTGGCAGGCAGCAAGTTGAGCCAACAATGTGCCCTGGGTGCACAGAGAGTTAATGTTATCCTGGGCTGCACCAAGCAAAGTATTGTCTGCAGCTTTAGGGAGGTGATCCTTCCCATGTAGTCAGCACTGGTGAGCCCACACCTGGAATGCTGTACCCAGCTCTGGGCTCCTCAGTACCGGAGAGACACAGACATATGAGAGACAGTGCAGCAAAAGGCCACAAAGATGACTAAAGTACTGGAGCATCTCTCCTAGGAGGAAAGGCTGAGAGAGCTGGGATTACTTAGTGCAGAGAAGGCTTGAGGGGATCTTAACGGATATAAATACCTGAAGAGAGAGTGCAAAGAGGATTGTGACAGGACCATGGGCACTGAGCACAAACTGAACCAGAGGGTTCTGTCTGAACATCAGGAAATACATCTTATTGTGAGGATGACCAAGCACAGGCACAGATTGCCCAGAGAGGTTGTGGAATCTCCTTCCTTGGAGATATTCAAAAACCACCTGGCCATGGTTCTGGGCATGTCTGCTCGTGCAGCGGAGTTGCACGGGGCGACCTCACTTCCAAAGTCAACCATTCTGTGATACTGTGATTCTGTGGAACACTTGTTCACTTCAGTGGAGTTGAGATGTTACCTTCCACCCAGGGGATCATGGAATTCAGCTCACTTTCTTGTGCTGTAGGATCTGTTTGCAGCCACTACTGACGGACAGCCTTTTACTATGTCTTGGACATGAGAAAGACTGGATCTGTACTGAGTTCAGTGAGAAGATATCTCTGAAATTATTGCTTCTTGATTAAGGGTACATAAAAGGTCCAGTCGTGACGGGACACAGACCTGGAGGGAACTGACATCAGCAATCCCACTTTCAGAGGGAATAATCAGGCAGATCTGTGGCAGTCTGTATCCAAAAGATAAAAGGCTCCTTTGTCATATCACCTGTAGCCAAACTACCTGACTGCTCTTTCAAACTCCTTTCCCAAACATAAAAACCAAACACAAATTTCCTCACACATCTCGCAGGTCACACATTCCACATTGCACTGAGCATAACCATGTGGGCACATTTCTGATCCTCTGTAGACCGGCAAAGAAAGTTCATACGGTCACCAAGAGGGGAAGGGCTTGAGTAAGCCTATAGAGAAACTAAGAGCTACAGCAGGCTTCAAAGTATTTCCTTTTTGTCCTGCTTGGTAAATGGAATACTGAATGTGAGTGACAATGAAGAGAGAAGAAAGGAGATAATAAATCCTGTTTGCTATTTGAGGTTTTAAGTTGTTCTTTGAAAATGGAACCTGAAGTTGACTGAACTGGGTTATATATTATATTTAGGAATATGTAGAGCTTGACTGCAGAGATGTTATACATCCTACAGTATTTGCAACTCTGAAGTAGTGAAGATGCAGCCTAAGAAACTGAGTAATGGCCAGACTAAATTTATAAATAATGGTCTAAGTCCTTCACTGGGATAACTGTATGTCACTCAGGTGAAAAACAGTTTCAATTTGTACCTGTTGGAAGTTCACCTCAGTGTTTCATACCAAAAAAAGAAAAAGGGAATTAAAAGATTTACAGGTTAGAAACTGAACTGTGGGTTAAAAGTAAAGAGGAAAATACTATCTTTGTAAATAAATCTGTTGTGATTCAGAAGGAACACTTAGAGTGTGTTTTTGGGACACCAAGCCTTCATCCCTTAAGTGTTCTAGGCTAAAGTCAGGAAGACAAATGATCATCCACAAAACAGAACAAATGCCAAACAACACATTCTTCAAGTGAAGGGAAGAAACAAATCATGCTGAGACCAATTTTTTAATGCAAGAGAGAGGAAAAGCCTTTCTTTTCCCCAGGAATCTCTTCAATATGAAAACTGTAGCATACAAAAACCATCTCATCCCATTCTCCTTCTTCATCACTTAATCTGTCCACTGAACCATTTCTATTTATACTGTTTTCTCTATTTCCAGATTCTAGAAGAGAGAGGCATGACTCAAGACTGATTCTTTTTCCAAAACTTTTAGCTTCTCTCACAATACCACGCAAGCTGGAAAATACTTACCTAAAGTGAAAACTTCTAACTGTGCCAAAGTCCTCCTACTCATCTCAAATCTGCAGCTAGTTCCTAAACTCTTTAAAAATGCCAACAGAGGTTCAGATATTTTAAAGCCAAAAGGGACTTTTACTATTCTGCAACCTGATCACTGCCATAAAATGGATTGTAGAAAGCTACTCTGAAACCCCTGGAGGAAAAGCATTTCTACTGGTTGAGGTAGAGTCTGTCTCGCTAGAATCCATGTAGCCAAAGTCACCTCAGTTTAAACGAAAGATTTTGAATGCTGGGCACATCATAGAAACTATATTCTGCTACATAGAACATTTTTCTTATCCAGTTACTGTTTTGTAAACATGTATACTGTGAATGTAAATATAAGCTGGGATCCAGAATTCCTGAGCATTTAAGCAGTTAATTTTCATCTACATGCTCCTTAAAACACTTTTGTGCTCTTTAAGATCTTCTGCCAAATCCTCAAATCTGTAACAACATATTCCAGAAACATTTCCACATTGCCTGCTTTGCAAATTAAAACTCTAATAACTACTGGACATATTCAGAGTATTCAGAGAAAGAAAGAGCTGATGTAAAAGATTAAGAAACTATGTCTCATTTCCTATTCCAAATAAATTCTGTAGCAAAAGCTGCTATACAATTACATTTATTGTTGAATGTGATCCTTAGAACTATTTCAAATTCCATTTTCTAATTTATCATGTTACTGATCTCACAATTTAGACTGATGTCTGGTGAGATTTGGGCCCCAACAGAATGTGTCCTGTTTCCAAGAAAGCTTAATTAGCTCTAGCATCTCTACACATTTAACAGGAGGAATCATATTCCTCTTACATGGACAGTATTTGGTTGGTAGAAGAGTGTCTAAAAATTGTGTTACATTTTTGCTGACGTTTCCTCTTAAGCTGCTTTACCAGACTTCGCAATATCCTACCTGATAAAATTTACTTTGGCCAATATTAATCAGTCAGCTTGATGTCCTAACATTTACTTTTCTCTTTTGTTGTTTGCAATGCTTCTTGGAACTGGGACAAATATCAGCCATGTGCTCAGGTAAAGTCTGTGGTATGTACTATATAAATGAGGCCGCAGTTCTCACTACCTAGCTGCCATCTGAACAGTATTCTTAGATCTTTACTTCTGAAAGGGATCAGTTTTCCTCGGGTGCCATGAAGGCACTAATAGCTTTAATACTGCTTGTTCAGCTTCCAATTCACAAAGCTGCACCAGCAGCTCCCCCTGCTCCCTTGGGCTGTGATGACCCAGAATCTGAAGCAGCAGCTGAAGTTGCTGTGAATTATATTAATGGCCACAGTCATCACGGATACAAGTTTGCCTTAAACAGAATCGAGGATGTCCGTGTGGTACCACAGGTAAGTGAGGAGCTTGCAGGCAGAGCACTGTGTTAACCTGCAGATGCTTGGAAATGACCAGCACAGGGATTTGCCAAGGGCTGTATCTTCACATGGGGAAATCAGCATGGCTCTGTTGATTTAAATGGGGCAAGGCCACCTGGCAGCAGTGGAGAATCCAGGTCACTAGAATGTATATCTCGAAGAGCAGAACAGAAGTGGGGAGAGAAATGTTCAGATGTTTCTGTACGATGGGCTCTGTTTACAAATGCAGTGTGCTTGCTAGGGCAGATCATTACAAGTCCTCATTCATGAGCCCAGTAGCTAATCTGGAAGAAAACTGAGGATAATCTTTGAGATGCAGGTAATTATTTACTGGCTAAATGCACACCTATCATAACTCCATGCTATTAATGATTTTGTAGTGGGCATTAATTTTACCTACTATCCCACTGAGCTGACAAGGAATCTGAATGGAAATTAAGATCTATTGTCATCATTGTAGGCATCTAGAAAAACCGTAGAAATGGTCATGAATACAATGTATGCACCAGTTCAGAATCTTTGATTCTTCAAAATGTTGAAAATGGTCCCAAATATTAGCATGAATGAATCTCCGTGGCTGTTTTCTACTCCTTATGGGAAAGAAGATATCAAAAGCATTTAGAAACAGACATAAATGTCCAGAGTTAGCCACACAGAAACACTGGTGATACTGCTTTGCTTATACTTATACTTTCACTGGAAAGTGATTTCATTGGTTTAAATGGAATCACTCCAGAATCAAACTGCAGAATCAATCTCAGAGTTAGGGAACCCAGGGAACTGTGTCTTATGTTATAGTTGCAAAGGTTCAGAAACAGCCATAAAAGATCCTGCAGCCCATAAAATTAAAGGAGTATTGGAACTCAGCTGGTGCAGTTCAGTGTAATCCCAATGGACTAAACAAGACAGGTCAATATGCACCAGTGTTTATTTGTTATCTGGTTATAGAAACACGAAATTTTTTCATCAAAAAGACAGCTGTTGATTTTTTAAAACCACCCAACAAAATAAAATCAAGTTAACTTAAGAGAATTGGCCCACTATATACAGGCTGGACTTTCAAAACCTTGTGGGTCTGTTCCTTATTAGCCGGAACAAATCAGTGTGATTATCTTGACTTACTCCAGATCTGGAGTCCTGTTTTTTTATGAATTTAAATATTAAGGACCTTTTCAGTTACTTCAGTGTATGCCTGGAGATACCCATGACAGTCAGCAACAGAGAGCTCAGGCAGTCCCAGGGAAGAAATCTGGTGATGTTTTATGAAGTAATTATGACAATTCCTGTGTTTTGTTATTTATTTTTCTTCCAGGGGCCAAATAATGACATCATATTTCTTGAACTTGATTTATTAGAGACCAAGTGCCCTATTCTCAGCCCTACACCTCTTGCAAATTGCACAGTAAGGAGCTTCACAGAACATGTGAGTACCTAAACACTACTAGCTGGGTCCAAAGGTGCATGTTCAGCATGTTGATGCCAGAGGCCAGGCTATCACCAATTAAATTCCCAGGCAAATGTATCACTGTAACCTCCTTGCTGATTTACTTGCCTTCATGCCATGAAGGATTTTGCTCCTGGCTTTCTTTTATGTCCTATTATATGAAGAGGACAGATCACTGTCAATCTAACATCCCTCATCCAGTCCATGAATGCCATAGGGTTCTTTAGGGCCTTCAGATTCAGCCCCCCATTGTCGGCCCAGATGTCACTGCCTCATTGCAAACCAAAGATCACTGTAAACCTGTGCAAAAATAACCTTCCCTTGGTTATATGTGGGGTGTTACCTAGTGAAATTCCAACAAGTCTAGCTACATAGTCCTGGTTGAGACTGCAGAAGAGCTATTCCCTTCAGATAGAGCTCTGCCTTCGAAGTAATGCTCAGCTGGAATTTACTGGCCTCAAATACTTTGTTCTTATGCAAGTGTGATCCAGCTTTGAGAAGCTTTCCCTGACCAAAGCAGCGGAAGTGTTGTCTGAGCACAGGCAGCTCTGGTTTCTAAGCAGAAAGCAGAGTGAGCAGTTGACAGTTTAAGCCTGCTGTTTCTAGAATGGGCCTCAATTCACAGAGCTCACCAAATATGAATCATGGTCCACCCCTCTATTCATCAGGGCTCAGATCCCATTTTCCATCTGGGGGGAGGTAACTCTGACTGTTTCCTCTTCCCAGTGACTCCAGCTTTGCCTTTGACATCTCCTCCCTGCTGGATCACGTTGCGTGTGAGCCAGCTCACACAAGGCAGCACACTCTGCTGTTACCATGGCCACTGACCAGCTGAGATTAGTGAGAATGTTATCAAACAGCTCTGCAGAAGGTCTTAATTCATAACTATTCATATTCTTTGCTCTTTATGAGAAAGGAACCTGTACCAAATGTCCATAAGCTGTCTACCCTGGCACTTCTGATGCTTTTGAGACCCAGATTTAGAGCCGACTTTTGTAGCTCTGATCTGCCTTTTACAAAATCACAGACACCAAGACACGCCTAGCAGTGCCTTTGCAATCAGACCAATGTTGCCAAAATGCTCAGCCAGGATCTGTTCTTTTGAATTTAGTTGCCCTTTTCAGAAAATCTGATTTATCTGAACAATGTAACACTTTGATTTTTGTCTCTCTCTAGGCAGTTGAGGGTGACTGTGATGTCAAACTGCAGAAGTTGGATGGGACAATATCTGTACTTGCTAGCAAATGCCACTCACATGCAGGTAAAGGCTTTGTTCTATAAGTTTGAATCCAGAGGCTGGAGTATTAATATAGCAGTGGTTACAGTTCAGTAGCTTTTTTGATTCTAAACTTCTGGGTATAAATATGGCATAAAGGGTGACAGTTGATGAGTTTTCTAAATGCAGCTGTCTTGAATGTCCTTTTGCCCTTTTTCTGATTTCATTCAGAAAATGAATAACAATTTACTATGACCATTATGATACTGTAAGACTTAACTGGGCAGCAGGTCCCAGATTTGACCTAGAGATTGCTTGTCCTGAATCTTTTCATTCAGGGGTTTAACCTTAAGAATTTGATTCCTTGTTGGTCTGAGTTTACTTGAGCTTGTTGATTGTCAGAACCCCTTTGGCAGAAGCAGCTTATTTACTAAACCCAGCATTTTCAATACTGCCATGGGAAAGCAGAATGTCTATTCTGCATGCTCGGTATGAGATCTCTTGTGTACTACTTTCAAAACTGGTGACTGAATGAAATAACACACACAAACACAACTCTAATAAATTGAAATATCTTAATTTTTCCACTGTTCCTAGTGTGAGCTGAAGCACCTTTTTATTGGTGTCATAGACAGTTTGCCAGAAAGCAAATTTACTAAAAACTGAGTAAGAACATTCAAAATGTGTTCTTAAAGTCCAAAGCACTTTTTCTTGCAGAAAGATTTGAACAGCCATGTCATATGCCACACTGCCATCTATAGCCTGCACTGCAAAAATTCCTGCCACTGTAATTTGGGACAGACCGTGAAATACTGAGTCGTGTGACTGAATAGGTCTGAAATGCCTTTCAAAACAATTTAAAATCTGATCAAAACATAATCTGTTGGGTTCCTCCTGCAGACTCAAGTGAAGACATTAGCAGGGTCTGCCCTGACTGTCCACTGCTGGTAAGTTTGAACAACACTGAGGTGTTGGAAACAGTGTCAGCTGCACTCAATGACTTCAACAGCAAAACCACTGGTCCTTACCTCAGACTCCTTGAGATTGGAAGAGGGAAAATACAGGTAATTACTAGAACTGTGTCTAGCCTTCCATGGAAACAGAATATTTCATCTTCAGCAACTGTGCACTAACTAGTCATGCTTGCAAACAGATTCAATTTGCTTGCTCTAATTTGCCCTACTGATTTGGTCTTAATTTCCCAAGTATTTTGTGCCATTTTAGCCATAGGATTCCCTCACTCCAGCAGGAGATGAAAACACAACATTTGCCTTTTATCTTCTCTCTGCAGCTCTGCAGTTTCACAGCGCAAAGTCAGTTAAACAATTTTCCTGTTTTATCAGTATTACCCATCACATGTTGTTGCTGTTGAGTTTGCTGTGGGTGCCACGAACTGCTCTGCAGAAGAAGCCAAAGTTAACGTGGGGGCTTGTGAGCTGCTGCCTGAGGATCAGTCTGTGAGTATATAAGCCAGCACCAGCCCCAATCCCGACAGCTCAGAGGGGGAAAAGCAGCAACATGCTGGGATGAGCTCGCGCTTGAGCAGGAATAGACCCCTGTGGGGATCAAAGTGGTATATCATGATATGCTTTTCAATATATCAGTCCTAAAGCAGTATCAAACCTTTCTCTTCTCTCTGCGATATCTGGACTGAATCCTGACAGATTTAAATATACTTGAAAAATGCTTGAGGACCAACGTGTCCTTAAGACAGAATATTTTTAATCAACACATTATAGTTTTTTTTTACTCTTCTTAACATGAGCACCTGAGAAAATCAGGCTCTTCATACTGGGCAGTACACAAACACATTTTTAAAAAAAGGCAGACTGTTTCCCCTTCCTACAGTTCCAGTGCTGCAGTATGCTTTGTTCCCATATATAGGCTCTTGAGAATTATACTGTATACTTTATCATGTTAAAATTCTTCTGTTTCTGATGAAATTGAGTCCTAGGCAGTTTTAGTGGGTGTGAGTTTTTTACCTAGATTCTTATATATTCATCCCCTCCCTCATACCCAGACATACAAAGGATCCTACTCTAGAAGAATACAGGAGTTTCACTTATTTGCTGCTTATGCATTTAAAGAGCTTGGCTTTCCAGCCCAATAGGCTAAAAAGCAAGCACTTTACTGCTCAGATAAGACACGAGAACATGTAGCAATTTCTAAATGTGCTGAAATTAAAAATTGTAATGCAGGCTCCCTCTATTTTCTAACTATTTTCTCTTGACTATGTTCTGCTTTGCCAGAATTTTGGTTTCTGCACAGGAACAATGACAAAATTACCCATACAGAAGCTTCATGTGAACTGCCAGTTGTACGGACATCAGGTACCAACTCCAGATATTCTCTTGCTTTCCAGAGTATTCTAACCTATTAGTACTGTTACAAGCCATCACCTTGAGTTTACTTCTTTCCCTGTAGCTATCTGTGATAAATTGAGTTTCACTCTGTACCCTCAAAAACAAGGCAAGGTAGCTCCTGACTGTCCTATGGATTTCTGTGCTTAGAATGATGTCACCGCTGCCATCCATGTTTGACAGTTTGTCTTTTTAACCATCTGGGAGATTCAGATGTCCAGTAGGGCAAAGGGAACCAAACCCTGCTCAGCTAGAGGGGTAAGGCAGATAAATGTAAACCAGAAATGAGCATTGAGGTGGAGGAAATCAGCTGGAGCTTTTAGTAGTCCTTAGCCATGACTGAATTCAGGGATGCTGACCAGCACTGCTACAGCAAGGAGAGGGAAACATAGGTACTTGACCTGAGTGATCTCAGGTATTTTAGTCTCTATCTGCTCTGAGAAGGACTAGGTGGTGGTTGAATGCTTCCTACGGACCAGAGCTCTTGGTAACTCAACAGTAACTAGCTGTCTAGGAGGTATGTGAAAGAAAGAATGAGGCAGCCGTGCAGGTGACCCTGCAAAGTTCATATACCACAGATTTTGGTGCTAATGACCCACTGGATATAAAAAAATGTGTTTGTGGGCTCCTGTGTATGTGTTCAAAAGCAAATCAGACTTCTGGGATGGTCAGGAACATTTGAACCTGGGTTGGAGGCCTATAGCGAGTTAGGAACAAGGTACATAGTAAGATATCAATGACCTGAAGGTCATAAGCCCCAGGTCACTGAAAACAAACACCAACTGCTTTTCTTTTCCAGCCTGGAGTTACCTACATGCATGCAGGACAAGATACATCAGCAGGACTGCCACCCAGTGCTGTAGGCGTCAGAAACCATGATCTCAGGTTTTCCTACCATAACCCTCTTGCATCTGAATCCAGCTCTTCAGAAATGTTTCGTTCCATGCTTGCAGCAAAACCTGTAACAAAGAGAGCAGTTGCAGAGGCTGCTCAGCATGACAAAGTACCTCGCCCAGTTGGCTTTGTGCCTCCTCCTCCTCCATGCCCTGGGAAGATTCGCCATTTTGATATCTAGGCTGTGCTACAGACATGAAATACAGCTGATTGAAGGATTGGTGTGCAGCAGCCACAACATCAAGTGCAAATAGGTGAAACCATTTGACTCTGAGCCCAAATGAGTTTTACCCTCCAGACAGCAGCGACATGGCCAGGAACTTGCAAAGGCCTGCTCCAAAATATAGGTGATTTCAACACATAGCAGTAGCTTTCTCTATATAGAGGGATTCTCTAGTTAAAATACAGAAAATATTGTTTCAATGGAACTGTTGTAAGAGCTATACAACAGTTGTAGCTTTGTGATAGAAACACCGCCCAAAAGGTTACTTCACAATAAAATGTTCAACGCTTTGGTACCTTCTATCTGTATATATTTTCATTTAGATGTGAAGTATCTCCTTCACAGCATCATGAGTCATATTCTGGGCTTGATTTCAAAAACAGTAAGCTCCTGCTCTTCTCATCAGCTTCACTGGGATGTGTGGGTGCTGAGCACTGCGGAAAATCAGGTCAGTCCTTTCTTTTGATCACACACCAATAACACTAAAGAAGTGGCAGGAAAAAAAATGTATTTTTCTCTTCCATCTGTAATGTTTCCTAGCATGTACCTACTTTTAATATCCACCAGAAATACCTCAAAACTTTTGGACATGGTATAAGAGCATCCATGTCTATGAAAAGAACAGAGAATCAGGAAACATTCATTACTGGCAGGCTGAAAGCATCAATCCTTGCAGCCAATTCCACATGTATTGTCTGTCTTCCAGCAGACACACAGGTGTAGTATGATCATGGAGTCCTGTGTGGCCTGTGTGCATATGAGGAAATGCCAATTCAAGGGAATAAAAAATATACTGCAGATACGTATCTCATATAACGGGATCCAGACAGTGATGGCAATTTACCATTGTCTTCGCAGTCAAATCTTCCCCAAATTTCTGGCACATGTTAGAGGCTACATCTATTCTAGGTAGAGAATTAATAAGGGGCTGGGGCCAGAAGGATCTTTACTGCCAGCCAGACTGGAATTCTGCAGGCCCCGGGGAGCAGTCTCAAAGACAGTCATGAATCTTTAACCAGGAACAGCACTTGCTACAAGATAATTATCATGCAGGCAGCAAAAATTGCAGAACACATGTCATTTCTGAAGTGTTTCAAATAACCTATCCTGTTCTCCTAGTTAGAACCTTCCAGTATTCAGTAAGCAACACAACTAACATTTGCTTTTGGTGATAGTGCAACAGGTCGCAACACAGAAAGGTTCTGCATTGCTGTGTCACTGGAGAAAGGAAAAGCTGGAGGCACTTGCACCAGCACTGCAGCTGGGTGTGTGGAGAGGAAAGAAAAAGGGAAATCAGCCCAAACTCTATAAACCATATAATGTGATGCAAACACACTGAGGACAAGCTCTGCCCATGAAGGCAGCAGCTCTCACATTTCAAGCAAAAGCTCAGTTTTGCAGGAAGGGTGTTTCAGGCATTGGCATCTGTCACTGCCAGTCAATTGTTCAGGGATTTTTTGCTTCTCTGTAAAGCAGTGACTCCGGTACATTCTGCCATTCCCTCAACAAGTGCTTGTACTAAGCTGTAGAAATTTCTTGATGTAGTAAGGTAGGTGGTTCTCCCATCTCACTGCATGAGATGCAGCACAGGATTTAATGAAACAGCGACTATCGTGATCTACATTACTGTAGCACCAGATGCATGAGACTTTTTTAAAAACTAGGAATCACCCTAACTGAACCATAAAAATTGTCTTGTATATAATGAAGTAGGCACTAAGTTACAGAGAAGACTGTTTTCCAGGGTCAAAAAATTATCTGATTGTAGAAACAGTATGTTTACAAAAGGGATCCCTGCTCATGAGGATCTCTGAACTCCAGAAATGCTGCATTTTCTCCTTGCCTTTTCCACTGACACAAAACAAAGAAATGTAGCAGAAACATCTGTGGCCTTCATACTTCACAGATGTTCTCCTACACCTGGCGTAACTATTCCATTTTTTCCTAAAACACACACACACACACACACAAAAAAAAAAAAAAAGAGAGAAAGAAAGAAGTAGAATTTCTTTGTGCATTCCAGTTGGTAGCTGCACTTCATCTTCTTTCTCCTTAATGCTTGCCGTCTTAAAGACATATTATGCTCTCTTACAGATCCATTTTCCATGACTGCTTTGAAGCAATCACTTTGTCCCCCCCAGTATAGCCCCATATTCATGCACTTTGCCTTAGTAACAGATTCAGCATTTAATAATAGATTCTCTGGGTAATGAGAACTACGAAATGGAGATACATAAAATACAAATGCCTCCTCCTTTGAAACACAGCATGAACAGTTTTGCCAGGTCTGCATTGCTGGCTGACAATGTTTTTCAGCTTTTCCAAACCCTGTTTTGCAAAACATATGTACTTCATGTGCTGCTTTGGCTGGACACGCTCAGATTTCCCAGATGTGTCCGTGTTTTGAGGTCAGCTACTTCAACAGAGAATTTTTTTCCTTTCCAGTCAGAGGAAGAATACAAAGAACCGAGTCAGGGATATAACAATTCCCTATTATAAGAAGCACCGACCCAACCAGTACTAACTGGCACCCATCTCCATAGAAATGCCATGCTCCGTAAGGATAAAGAAAACGAGTTATTATCCTTTAGCCACAGGGGAAGCATCCCCGGGCACAAGGAACAATGTGGGTGAGTCTGCATTGCTGCTTCTGCTGTTCCTGTACTATGGTTGCAGCAGTGTTTCTCAATATTCACTCCTTGTACCCCTTCCCTCCGGGATACAGTCCATACATCCTCATCCTCAGTTTGCAAAGCAACTGGTCACATATGAGGGGGCTCATTTTGGTAACCATGTGCCCCTGTCCTGCTATCTGTGTTTTACACCTTTGTTACCAAAAAAAGAAGAGTTTCTGTCCCAGTGCTATTGTAGGCCTTCTGGTATGTATAATCCTTCCCAGGTTTCTATGGACATTCCCTGGGACAGGTTCTGCTGCCTCACAGAGGAACATGCTATGAACGCTGCTGGACTAGTAAAAAAAAGTGACAATATATACATTTTTAACCACACCAACCATTACAATAGTATTAAATAGAGACAATTATGCTCTTCATTTGCACTTTTCCTTCCTCACTCCATACAGCCCTCAAACTGAAAGGTACTTGGTGTCCTCCAGCAGACAGCTGTGACCACAGAGTCCCATGACAGAAAATGAGGGCCAGGGAAATGGTAACCAGGCTTCCTGGTTATATACAGGTATCCTTCAAGGTGAAACACTGAAGAATTGCTCCTTAGTGACATTCACTGGGATCCTCCCCAAGTAATGGTCATTGTCACTTCTCTAGATCTTCAAGATAACAGCCACTTGTAAAGTTATTCCCCCTTGTCTCCAGCATGGAGTTCCCGACAGGTTACTCACAAGGCACACTGTTGTCATTTCAAACTAAAGTTTTTCCAAGCAGAATTTTCCACGACCCTTGAGGAGTCTCAATACCTCTAAGGGGTACCATTCATGTGTAGGTATCCAGCTGAGTAGAAATGCTCACAGAATAAATCCAAGCTTTCTATCACAACCAAACTGACTGCATATAATAGAGTCAATATATTTGTTTACAAGTGGCATTTAACAAACACAAAGGGCAAAATAAGTCAACCTTGCAGGGCTTATCCATTTCCTGTTCAAATTGCTGAGACCTTTGTCATTGTCCTATTTGTGAGAAGAACTGGATCACTGATAGAACACAGATGGAGCCAGACTTGTCCTGCATATAGGCTTATTTAAGTAAATCTGGTTTCTTAAGGAAGCAGCTTTGTGTGTGTATTCTTGTCCCTTGCCATAAGGTCAAAGTTGCAAGATCTGCCCAGTGAAGTCTGGAGATGGAAAGCCAGAAGGAGAAAGTGCTATCTGGTCTCAGAGGGAGAGGCAACACTTCTGCAAAACCTTGTAATCATTGACTTAGTGTTTGCTCTTGCAGCTGTAGGTTTAAAGGTGATGGTCAGTGTGTAATAAAAAGGGGGCACAGGTCTCAGCCCCTCCATCCTGACTGACCATTCTGATCTGCAGCAACGGCTCTCTGAGCAGAATGATTTGGCTTGTTCCGATGCTCTTTGGCATCCAGGCGCTTTGTTCCTGCGCTGCCGCCCCTCCTGCCCCTCCTGCCCGCGGAGCAGTGGCCGCGCTGCTCTCCCCCCGCTGTGATGACACGGCAGTAGAGGAGGCTGCAGACCTGGCTCTTCGCCAGATCAATGCTGACCGAGCAGAGGGCTACATACTCAGCCTCTACCGAATTTCCAGTGTCCGAGAACAACCTCAGGTAAGTTACCCTCTTGCTCCATACCTGTTTCTCCCATGGAGAGGCCCGTGTCTATCGCTATTGCTTAGAAATATCTATTTGAATTAAGGAACATTTCAAAAGGCAAATGTAAGTTCCATTCACAGGACTCCAGAGGCCATGTCAACTTCATGCACTAGAAACAGTTTCAACACTACTGTGGGCAATTAGAGAACAAATCTTAGTCATGATTCTCTGCTGCCTGCCCTTGGAATAGCTCCAGGCATCAGTTCAAATTTGATATGAAACACCACTACTCTGATTTAATTTCATTTTACACCTTCTTCCCACTGCCTTGAGCAGTTGGAGTGCAAAGGCTGTTAAGTCATCGTGTGTTTTGCACAAAAGATGTAAGCACTAACAGGTGTAAACACACCCCGTTTGGGACCACAGAAATCCTTTATAGACCACTAAAAGATGACTCACTCTCCAGAAGAAATCTGAAACCAGTTCAAGTAAAAAATACACTGCAAATACCTATGGAATATCACTTACATTTCCTCAAGTATCTTATTCCTCTTTGTGTGCTTAATTCATCACTGTTTTGTGTTACAATAGCTGAATCTACTGGATCTAGCTAGGGACAGCCTGAAATGAGTTCACAAGGCCCACAACAGATACTGCACTGTGAAAGCATGCTGCTATCATTCCCTGCAATGCCTACTCACTTCCCATAAGCTTATCGAAAGGCCGAGTTCTGAACTCTTAATGAAAATCAGGCCCGTTGCCAGATGTTTAAAGATCTGTACTGGCAAGGATATGACACTCCTTCCTGCTGCCCTTACAAGGACATGCTTTCTGCAGACACGCTGATGGTCTCCAGCAACCTGAGACCTCACAGCTGAAGATGCCCACTATGCTGGGCTTTGCACAGTGTTCTCCATGTTGCTTTGCTCAGGTGACAGAATGAGCCCAATAAGCAACTGGATCACGTCTCTTCTGGATTTTTCCGCATGTGCTGCCTCTGAGCTGGCCCAGAACCCACATCCCCTGTCATGCAATTTGGTACTCAGACCCCCCTCCTCAGGCTATTTCCTACTGATAATAATTAGAGCCCCTGCTACGACCACCGCAGAGTGCAGACATGTTGTAAATCATTCATGTCCATGCTTCTTCCTTCAACTATGCCAAGCATATCTCAGCACAGGAGAATTTTAGTCCTTGTTTGTGGTTTGGTCTGTCACTTAATTCCCTAAAGTTAACTTACTGCTTTAGAGCAAGCACCGTTTGTCCATTTGGGAGTTTAATTTACTTTTATTCTTTCTTATTTTTTTCATCTAATACGCTCTTATCCTGTAAAGAAGGTGTTTCAAGACATTGCAATAACAAACCAGACAATCTCAGCCCTTTGTCTGATTTTTGCTGCTGCTGCAATTGAGTACATGAGGATCACTCACCCATGTCAGGGGGGTTCGTGGACAGTAACAGCCTTATGCCACCTCCTATCCCTTTCAAAAATCTAAAGAAATCCTTGGGATTTTTACCAGTCAATGGTCCTTCCTCTCACTTCTTAACCAGTACTGAGGATAAAAACATTTTCAAAGTTACTTCAAATTCAAATCTGCCCTTAAGCAACCTGTGGTTCAGTTTTGCTCTAATTGAAACTAATGAGCCATCTGCTATTAACTTATATGCAAGTAGGACAGAGCTTGCTTTCATACAAGATACTCATGATTAACTTCACTGACAGGCACTTAACCAAAATTACAAAACATGCCAAAATATTTCATGTCTTTCCCTTGCACCAGGTCACCCTGCTGCCGCATCTCCTCTGGCTCCCAGGTTGCCCAGCACATATTGCAGCCTGGCACCAGCAGTGCTGAGGAAAGGATCTTTCTGGCAATGCAGAAAAGATATAGAAGTTTTTATTCAATACTAAGCAGATATCAAAAGGCCTTTGCATAATGGTCTTCTAATGAAAATTAAAATAAGGATGATTAAACCTTCAGTGATCTGCTGAGCTCTAAATAAGCTCCAAATTATCCTTTCCCCAGTGGAACGTGATACATATAGAAGCAGGTAGACCAAAAGATGTGAAGATTTTATAATAACTTCATCTGCTTAAGTAGAGCTGATATTATACAAGAGAGCTACAGGCAAAAAGAAATACATTTGGTCTGCCCTGGTTGCATGTAGTGTTTCCAAGATCACGAAGCTTTACAATCAATATTCACGAGTCAGAAGCCCAGCTAACACCAAACACAAATGATAAGAACATTTCTTTAATGAGAGGTGTGTGTGCTTTTGCCTCCAAATACCTTAACAATCAACTTGAAAGCTCAAGTCACCAGTTCCAACTATGGGATTCCTTAAAGATACGTATTTTTCTTGGCTATTTCTTCTTCATGGAGGATAGTCATAGTGATGTTTTTTTCTCACAGAGGATATATTTAAGGTTACAAGCTTGTACCAAATGCTGCATTACTCAAAACCACATTGTCAGCAAACTGCAATTACTCCTTAACAGGTCTTACTTTTTGTTTACTGATTCAAGCTACATTAGCTATTATATTAAGGAGACAGATCAGCATGGTATTTAGATACCTTGTAAGTAACAGAAAGTTATGATTAGTTCCTTCCACAGAAGGGTCTGTGCAGCCAGGTGTGGGGATACTGCTGTGCCACTGTGCACAGCGCTGCTGAACCTCAGAGCCTCTCTTTGTCAAAATAGCTTTTGATCTTTTCACAGCCTTCAAAGTGACACTTATAATTAAACCTCAGGATTAGTGTAGGCAAACCCTGAGCTCAGTGCAAGACATTGCCAGATTACTTCACAGAACACTTAGAGAGAAAAAAAAAAAAGAGGATATGAAAATAAAAAAAAAAAACAAAAAAACCGAACATAGAAAACATGAGAAGTTGCATATGTAAGAAGTTAGAGACAAAGCTAATGAAACAATTTAATCATTCTTTAATTTTCTATTAGTTTTGCTCTTCTATATTTGAAGGATTTAGTATTACAAGTATATATGTTAGAGCTCACATAAAATCACTATTCCATAGATCTCTATAGTATGTGATCAGAATAGTTTTTATCCCTCAACCTCCTCAGAACTCCAGAACAGACACCTCTTAGCAGTTTTCTAAGCAATATAAACCTAAAGAAGCCAGCATTACTCCAGCCTTTAGATGTCCTATTGACTTGTCTTTAGTCACTGTTAAACAGAAACCAAAATTGCACAGGTACTGGCCCAGACTTCTACAACACTTGCCCCATTTAACATTTTCTCCACAAATGAGTGAAGTCAGTCAGGGATGAATGAACACTGTTCTCATTCAGTTTTGGTTTTTCTCCCTTTTCAGCAAGTGCAAATCTCAGTCTAAACACACAGCTAACACTCACTTCTAAGTTCTTTCGGATGTATAAATGACAGCTGCCCTCTTTCCAGCTTTCCACTAAAGATATAAATAAAACATGATCCTACTAATCTGTATAAATATGCAGCAAAGGTGCTTACCCATATCTACAGTGGAAGTAGAATGAGGAAGCTGCACCATGCAGTATCTCATCCTCCTGCACCACATGGTGTAATCACTGGATATATGGAGCTGTACTTTTAGTCCTTCCTTCTTCTTGCATCGAAAGATGTTTGCCCAAAAGTTGAGCCTGAACTGCTTTGTGCACCCTGGGCTGCAGTGAACTGAATAAACGTTTCCGGACTTAAGCACAGGCTCAGAAGTCAAGCACAGGCCTGAAGCTTTAAGTGAGTCAGAGACACCCATGGGGATATGCAGGGTCTCTCAGAGCACTCTCTGAGAGCTGAGAGAATATTTAAGCATCAACACAATCCATCACCACTTTACTGAAAACGCAAAGTATCCATACTTGAAATAAGGTATTTCTCTTTCTAATGCCTACTGGGAATGTTCCATGTTAGGAGTTTTTTATTACTTGTGATATTTATTGCCTCATTCTTATTGCAGGCAAAATAATCTACCATTCAAATCTGATAACAAAATGCAGTTGACAATGAAAACATCACCATGTTTAGTCCTTATTCGTGGGTTCTGGTTGGTACCAGAATCAGAAAGATAAAACTGACTAAATGGCTGTTCTTTAACTAAAGCTGGATCAATGCCTCACCAAGTCTGTTCTAACACAGCTTAAATCTCACCCGATTTGCCACTTTTGTCCCACAGAATGTTCACTTTTCAGAATATCTGTGCATCTCACCTGCATGTTTTCTCTTTCTTCATCTTTCCCTTTTATGTGTCACTGCTTTATTTGATACAAAACTGGGATGTGACCCTTTCGTTTCTTGTTTTCAGAAGATCACTGGTTCCGTCTTCTATCTCATCTTGGATGTAGTAGATACTGAATGCCACGTACTCAGCAAAAAATTGTGGAAGAACTGTAACACCAGACCTGCTCACTCAACTGTAAGGTTTTTATTTTGCTATTTGCTCTCAGATGTGATGAGTTACTAAGGTACTAGTGCTGACAGCGAAATCCCTACACATGCATTTTTTCGTGGGCAACAGAGCTTAGAAGAAATCAAACCCCATTTTTTAAGGTCCACAGTTTTACACTGTACCTCTTAATCAGTTTATAGACTGGTAAGACTTGTTTTAGAAAATGAAAATTAAAAGAAAGTTTTCAACCAGAGCTAATAAGCAGACTGAACTAAATAGCCATGCTAGGACCCTATTTAGAATGATGGTTTACTTTTTATAGCAACACTGTAAGAGTTTATTTTAAAGACAGCCTGTCAAGAAGGGAATAAAAGAAACTCACTTTTATATAACATGTGATTTTTGGTTTAGTTTAATTCCACTCTTATTCTGACAACTTTGCAAAAATTGCACTGAAAAAGGAGAAAAAGGAAAGCTCAGCAAGATAAGCTGCAAAGACAGAAAGTGGTCTAAGACTGTTGCTACAGGTGACCAAAATGATCCTGAACAAGTTAAAAAAGAAAAAAAAAACCTTATAAAATGAAAAACGACAAGAAAGAAGTTATATGTGAAAAAAAAAGAAGTTATGATTATATTGTCCTGGACTGCTTCTAAGGTCAATCAGTTTCAGCTTTCAAATGAAAAACTAGGAAAAAAAAAAAAGAATTTGCCTCACTTTTCATTACAGCATTTTCATCAGGAAAAGGGTGTAAAGCCTATGAGGTTGATATGGCTTCAGTGGAGCCAAGAAATGTATGTCCAGAGGCCTTGATCACACATGTAGCAATATTTAAGAAGGTCTGAGAGAATACACTTTCAACTCCTAAGTATTCAGGCCCAGTGGATAGGCCAGTATTTTTTCTACCATAAAGTCAGAGGTTTTTTGTGTGCAAGGGTGACCCTACTGCACCACAAAACTGATTTAGGGTCCTTCCTTCCATTTTCTATATGATTATAGGGGAAAGGGGGAAGGTGGAAGACAGGTGACTGGATCCAAATACCCTGAGCTGATCTCCAGGTTTAAGCTCTCTTGGTTCTAGACACAGATTCAGCTTCCAGGGCAGGGGCCTGGCCAGGGAAAGCACTCTGTGACACTTGGGCACTTCTCAGCTGCCACAAGAGTGGCCCTGTGTAGGGCACCCTGCAGACAAGCACTGCACCTGTATAGCTCAGAATTATACCAGAATTACATCTGTCCTTTTATTTCTAAAGGAGATGCTTAGAAATGTGCTTCATTGGCATTGGAGCATTAACAAAGCTTTTGTCTTGAAAAGAATTTCATGATTGCAAGAAGAAAATTAACCATGATCAGTGCAAAGGGTGCAACATTAATTGTTTCCAAATGTTTATGTTGTTCCAGGTTTATGGTCAATGCAAAGCCATTATCTACATTAATCAGGCAAGAAATATTTCTCATCTGAATACTTATGAGTGCACTTTACAACCAGGTATGTCTTTAACACACTCACTATTAAAGGACTGGAAAAACATTCAGCCAAATAGCATTACTTTAAATTTTAATTGTAATTATGCCACCACTGTAGCTTCAGTTGCCCTGATTTTCTCAACTCAGTGATCATAAGGCCAGTGAGGTCCTGCAGCTCAGAGCAGTTCAGTAATAACTATTTTAACCTCTGGGACACCCAGCAGAGCCTTTATATAGGCATTTACCCTCTGAACCAAAAAGCATTTTTATGGGTTTATGAAAGGCAAGTAAAAAGAGCAAGCCCACTATCAATAGGTTGAACTTTATCATTCAGTGTCTCTGCTTCCGCTGCAACATTTTTATGGGTCTGCAAATACATAAAGATTCAAAATTATTGAGGGATGAAAACTACATATTGTTAGTCCAGGGGAGTGGAGGACAAGTGGGCAGGGTTGGGGGTGTAGGGGTATTTGCAGTGACCTCCACTATCAACATGCTCTTATGGTTCTGCCTTCTCTAATAACATTTTTTTGCTTGAATAAAAAGTTCCACCCAGATATATTTGGTCAGTATGTCCTGACTGCCCAGCTGATGACAGTCCCACTAAACCCGAATATTTGGACGCTGCTGCTCAAAGTCTTGCCAAGTTCAACAAAGAGAGCGAACAAACTCATTATTTCTCTGTCCTCAGTGTCACAAGAGCTTCAATGCAGGTAAGCCAAGGCTCTGACTTGTTTTAGCCCTCAAGAAGTGTAGATCCTCCTGTTCTATGATTTGTTATGTCTTACAGATTGTTTTGATTTTGCATCTGTATAGTAGAGAGAATACTGTTATGTAGAATTCTCCTGATCTTCTTGATCCAAGACTTTGATTCCATTTACTGCAAAAAGAAAGGCTTTATGAAAAAACTCAAGACACAGATTTGCTTCCAAAGGTCAGGAAAGCTTCACTGTGAGCTGTTTCTTCTTCCACCACCAAGAATTAGCAACTCCCTAATAGAAACTATTTAAGAAAGCACAGTCATCCCTTCCAAACACATTCACTGAATGAGTTCAGCATGGTTTAAAACTAACTTTAGGCTAACAAAGAGTTAATGATCTCATGGCTAAGCCCTGCTTGTTTACCACAGTATTATCTGCTTTCCCTAAAATTCATTATGTATAGATAACAAAGTGGCTTTCCTTCTTTGTCTCAAACTGTCAGATATTACTACAATACATTATTTCACAGCTTCCATTTTCCATCCCTGTTTTCAGAAATAGTAAATTGATTGTGTTCATTAAAACAGCCAGATATTATCAAGGCACCGAAGAGGGTATTTGGATATGTAGTTCTACCTGGATGCTAAACTTATGATGAAAACCCAACTCATTTCAACTATAGCTAATCCAGGAGTTACCAAGATTGTGAATATATAAGAAGTAAAAAATGACCAGGCAATAGAGCAGCACTGGCAAAAAAAAAAAAATATTCTCCTGTAACACAACTAACTGTAATGCCCCAAGTATAACCTGCTCCTTCCAGACTTAGCAGGAGTTCCACATCTATTTCAAGGTCAGTAGAATTCTTCATTCTTCCTGACACATGCACAAGGTCTAATTGCCACTGGCCTCTCATTTACAGTGGGTTGTTGGTCCTGCATATTTTGTAGAGTTTTTAATTCAGGAGACATCCTGCTCCAAAAAGGACACGGTTGCTGACATCTCCAAGTGTGAGCCACTTCCATCAGAGGTAGCTGTAAGTACTTTTTTCCTTGTATAAACACCTGTTTTCCAGATACTATGATTCCTCAGTGAATACTTAGTATATATCTCCTTGGCTCTTTGCAGACAAGAACCAAAACCCACAGGCACCTTTTTATGGATGGTAGCTCATTCCTGTCTTGCAACTCAACAGACTGCTTTAGAATAGAGAAAACATTTCAGTAAAAGTTCTGAATTCTGACCTAGAAATCCATGAACAAAGAAAAGAGAAAAAAATACCATCCAGAGAAAGGTGAGGTAGCCATCACCTTACAAAACTGAATGATTCTTAAGGATTTCTTCCAAGGAAACAGACACATATAATAAATCACAAAAAACACATAAGGAGTACATTCATACGACAATTAGGTCAGCTAAGGAAAGCCCTTAGGAACTAAGGAAAAAATCCTATGAGAATCTGAAAGACTAAATGGGCATGTTGTCAAGAGATAACATTTCAAGTCCCATCTTAACTGAGATCCAAGCCATGTACAGCCCAGTACAAACACAACTACTAGAAACAACATTTTTTTCATGGTTTCTTTCACTAGTATGGTGTGAAATTGGTTTGGTGTGGAAAATGATATTATGTTCCATATACAACTTGCCTGCATAGGGATATTTTGCTGCAGCAGAACATAAGCAAGCTGTTGCAGTTCGGCCTTAAGTGGCCAGCTTATTTTTACTATTGTGTTACCTAACCTTCCTTTGCAAACACAAAGCCTTTTTCAAAACACTGCCTGCCTTTGTAAGATTGCCAATCCCAAAATAAAAGTTTGCCCGAGCTGTTTATCCCTACAAATACACTTAGAAGCTATAACTATTCAGCCTTTCATAATCACTTGCTTTACAAGATAGGAGCTTAGTATCAAGGCTACAATGTGAAAAAATGCTTGTATTGTCTTCTTCCAGCAAATCGGATTCTGCAAAGGCTCTGTAGTAAACAGTCGCATGAAAAAGTTTGTCACAGCATCCTGTGAAATCTACAGTCAGCAGGTATTTCTTAATCTAACATTAATATTGCAAGAGTAATACTCCTTTACAAAACATGTATTCAACAACTGAAAGCCCATTTTTAAGTTTTCTTATTCACAAAGAGATGTGCTTCAAGGAAGTGATAAGGCCAGATCAGGAAGAAATCAGTCTTGTGATCAAACAGACTGCTGTTAGGGGAATAAAAGGTAATAGTAAATACAGCAACAATCATACGGAATGTGTCCAGAATGCTCTACAAAGAAATTGCAAATCACAAAGGGAATGCAAGGGGCAATAACTGTAGTTACCCAAGCTTCATGCACCCACTTCCCCTGGCACAAGAAGTATTTATATCTGTCCTTTGAGCTTCTGTTCAGCAGCTGGTCTTGACAGACTGGAATTGCAGCAGATCCTCAGTGTGATGGGTGATCATATCTGAAAGAATTTGGAAGAGCTTCAATATAGATAATGTTTATTCCTTGTTATTTAGGATCCTGCCCCTGAAGAGGAGAAACAGGAAGCTAATCAGACACCTGGAAAATCCAGCCAGAATCAACAAGCTTCCCATCCAGAAGCTGATCCTTTCTCCCCATACCTAGAAAAAACAGTGGGCTGGGTTAAAATTCTACCCCCTTCAAATGAGAGCATCAGTTTCTATAGCCTAAGAGAAAGTCAAAATGAACAAAACCATGGAAAGCCAGATCCACCTAAGGCTGTAGGATCTACACCCAGTTTTGATGGAGAAAAGACTCAAGTAAACAAACCAGACTCGACCAAACCAGTCACCGGACCAGTTATTCTCCCTTTTCCTGAAGAACCTTCTCTATCAGACTCGTGCCCAGGGGAAGCAAAGCAGATGGATGGCATCCTTCATCCTTTGATAACTAGAAAGCCTACCACAGTCTAGCCAGCATCCAACCACCTCAGCTATCTGTGACAAAATAATAGCCACAAGGGCAACCCAGTCTTTCAATATGTGTAACATCTTCAAGTAAATAAATTGCTTATCACAGTCTTCATCTTTGGAGTTCTCAGTTTTAAGGAATCAAAAGAACAGATTAGAAAAAGAAATTTAGCTGGGGCATTTTCCAACAAAAGTAGTTGGCTTCTATTTCTCAAAGGCCTCCCATTAGGAAGAGGATGAAGGAAAGGTAACTGCAGAGGGTAAAAGAACTTGCAGGGCTGAGACAGGCCAAAGGCATCAGAAAAAAAATATCCTCAGTAGCAAGAGTCTGTCAGGGCCCAGTGTGGGATGCCTGCTCCCTCAGAGATGGTGAGACACAACCAAGGGTGGCAGCCAGGCTGGCAGGGCAGGGTCCTGTCCTGTGGTGCCTGAGTAGGCAAGCAGGGTGGACCCAGGGATGGAAGTCAGGCTATAGGAGGAACCGTGTAAGTTCAGTGGCGACAAGGAAGGTTTGCATTTAAGTCAGGAACATGACTTGGCAAGGAATGGTCTGGTTACAGTAGCCAGAGTCAGACACAGCCCACTGGTCCCCAAACAAGTCCACAGTGACAGGACGGGTCTGAGGAAAACAGGCTGCAGGTCTGGATCTACAGTGTCCAAAGCCAGGCACAGGCACAGCCGTGCTGCTGCAGCAGCTGCAGCTCAGGCAGGGCCCAAACTGCTGCACCTCATCGTAGAGCAGCTCCAGAGCGAAGCAGGGTCAGGTCAGCCCTGGCTGTGCCTCCCCCCAGCACTGCCCGGGAGCACCAAGGCTCCCAAGGTCACTGGGGCACCAGAGCCCCAGCAGCCAACCCTCCCAGAGGGGAGATGCTCTCAGGGCCCTCAGAGAGCCACACCAGTGAGAGGGTTTGTTATTCTGTGGGTTAACCTCTTATTTATAATGTGATGAGCTTAGCCTATACTTCTATTTTCCATGGAAGATCTCAAAAAAGATTATTTTCCTAATGCTTTACACCCTCACTTAAAGCACATGGCAAAGGCTACTCACAAGTGAAAGCTCTGCACGTAGTTCTGGCTGCTGGAGAATCAAGCCCAGGCTACTCAGATTCTTATGCTTTACTGACCCTGCTGTGCAGGAAAAAAGACGATTTACAAAATCAGCCTAATTCTTTCTTGAGATAGGTCATATTAACTGCTTTATAATAAAAACCACAGGGACACTCCACAGCCTGTAGCTAAGAAAAATCAATTTCATTGAAGTCAGACATAGTAGCGGTACTGACAATAACAAATATAAATAAATGAGAACACAAGAAGAAGAAAAAGAATGAACATAGGAAAGAAATGTAATTTGTCACCAGGAGTACACTGATATTTGCAATAATTATGGGGTCGTGCGAGACCACAGAGCCTTTCTCTAGTTGCCACCAGATCTGTAAAACCATTTGTTCAAAACAAAATCAATAAAATATTATTGTTTCTGAAGCTTTTATGATACTCTATCATCCCTAGAGATCCTGCATAATTTCTCCATTTAAAGAGGCTTTCAACAAAAAATTATTTTGTCAAAGTATCCTGGCATTATGCAATTCAATTAAAATGTATTTTTTTATTACTATAAATAAGATACAAAGAAAAGTATTATTTTATTTTGAGTGAGGAAAAAATAATATTGAAATATTGTATGGAGTTATATTCACGGCAACTATGTTTGCTTTTTCAGTTTGCGAAACTCTTATAAACACAAATTTGATATAAAGGAGTAATCTAATTGCTTTAAAGATTAAAATAAGACAAAAAGTGATGTGTGAAACACATCAACTGAGCCAAAAATTATTCCATTTCAATCCCACATCATGATAAATTTCAATATATTTTGATTTCATTCATTTCAGAGTAGAAATACATTCAAATTGGATAGTTCTCCAAAAATCCTAAAATTCAAATTCTATCCAATTTTTATTGCAGTAGGAGTTCTAGGCTGTGTCAGCAGTCCCCTTTTTATTAAGTCATCGAATTACAGCACCTTGTTTTTCCCTCAGAAAGCTTCACCTTTTCCAGCTCAGGTTTCTCTAACATGACCAGTGTGTTCTACCTCCCCGCACAGGAACCACTGATTTGCCACCTGCCAAAACTGGGGGCACCAGGCATTGCTCCATGTCCTCACACAGAGCACCCACAGCTGGCTGTGGTGCACCAGAGGGCAGGGCATTGGGCAACAGCCTGTCACACTCCAGGGATTTTCAAAATGCTGGTTTCCCCCCTCTTTTCAGTTAATCACCACATTTCCCATTTCTGCTGCTTTAGAACATGGTCCTTTTTATTAACTGTTTGCATGTTGATTCTAATCTCAGTGAGGCTCCATCAGCTTAATGAAACTACTGAGGCTTATATGAACATACACAACTGGAGCACAACTGTGTGAACATAAGCAGGGGAATTACAGCAGAAATTCTGGATCCACTGTTTTGAGCATTCTATTTGGATACTGTGTAGCTTGTTCTTCAGATGAGGCTTAGAAATGACATTTGAATCAATATTTCTCTAGCTCAGATCTGGAATTTGGGTTCAAAGAGTTCTCTGGTTTAAAAATAAACACCAGAAGGGGTGTTCAGCTGAGCAGTAACTGCATCCCCAGTGCAGATCAGCAAAGCCCCATTGGTCAGTGCAGAGTCATGATCTTTATTTGGCCTTTATTTGCTGTGGCTGCTCCAGCACAGAGTCCCCTACTCAGTTTCAATGCCACTGAGGCCACTGCCAACATTTACCATAATTGAGTCCCGGTACTGATGTCCAAGACTAAATTCTTGAAGTGCAAGTAAGAGACTGAAGTTGTACAGTTTCTGTGTTTCCTTTGTCCTCAGGACATACACCTGAATACTGTGGCAGTCCCATATGGCAGTGATATTATTAACAGCTGGTAATGTTTAGTCATCAGGACTTCAAATCCTGCTGCTGACTCAGCAGATTTATGCCCATCTGTAAGTGGGGCAGCACTGCAGTGCTCTCCCTCCAGCACACCCACATGGGCAGATAAGGGCACAGGGTGCACTGTATCTGGTGTCCACACACTGACTCTATGAGCCAGGACTGCAGCAAGTCCTCTTAAAAACATGCCCAGGTAGTGCCAAACCCCTCCATCTTCTGGCCTGGCCTCAGCTTCAAGCCAATCTGAGCAAAGCAGTGGCACTAACACCTATGTCCATCCAGTCACACCCCAAATGCTCTCTCGTCTCCCAGGACTGAATTGTTAAGTGCTGCTTCTCCTTGTCCAGCAGAGAAGAGGCCAGTAACAGGCCACCTCCACGGAGTCACTGGAGATGAGAAGTGGGTGGAATTCTCTATTCACTTTTCGATTTTATTTCACAGTTTTTCAACACTCATTGATCTTATGATATTATATCATGCATTAATGGGCAATTATCTGGGCAATGTCCAGCTAAAGTCTGGTCTGATAGTTATTACACAACATTCCAGTTTCACATGGGCCGTGTTTTTTATTGAGGCACAGATAACCAATGGTCAATGACCTCCAGGACTGTTGACATTTTTATCAGAAATTATCAAGGCTTTACCTTGGAATATAGGTGAGTCCTCATGAATGCAAAAAAAAAAAAAAGGGCAGTAATATCAAAAGGGTACCGAAGAATATTTGCTGGCTTATTTATGCATATGTTGGCTATGTGTCCTTGGCTATCCTTCTCCTACACTCACCCTTGGCCAACCAAATAGATTTTAAAAAGCAGAGCTCCCACAGAAGGCAGAGTACAGGCTGCTCATAGCAGGCTGCTCATAGCAGCAGGATTTCCCCCCAAAGAAATCAGGGATATCTGTAAATAGTTATGGCTGTACTTTAGCAAAAGAGTAATTGGTTATTGCATATTATCTCCTTTATGTGTCAGCTCTCCTTTTCCCATCCCCCTAGAATAAAGCTGTATTTATTAAGCATTTCATATGCTGTTTTTCAAGTGGGGAAGATAAGCCTCTTTTTGATGTATTCTCCCAGATCTCTGGAGAGGGTTAGGATGGATGTTTATTACCATATCCTTAAGGTCTGAATGTGGATCACCTCTCACTGTTGCAAGTCAAGCCTTGGTAAAAGTCATAAACAAGGTTTTGATAAGCTACTCATGAGAAATGCCATGTTTGGATAAAACTTCCTATTCCTTCCAGCAATCTGTTTACAGAGATGGCTTCATTAAAGCAACACACAAAACTTACAAGTAATATACATAAAAACATAGTAAGTTTTTAAAAAGATACCAAACTGGAGGAGAAGTGATAAAAATACATTATACTGACTTAAATACAACCAATATTTAATTAACTGCTCTTACTGTGCCTGGAGTGCTTGTCCATGCAGTACTTTAATAATAGAGTTCAATCTTTCTTTTCCAAAGAAATCAAGGACAAAACTCTCTAGAGTGAGAACAGAATCTTACTTTACTTCTACAGTCAGTTTTGCAGGAATTGTACATTTTCCACTGTTTATTCAGACTGCTTCTATTTTATATTTAAAACATACATAAGCTACTGTCAAGAAAATGATCAGTGTCACCATGAACAGCCCAGAACAAAAGAGGAAAAAAGAACAAACTGCAAACAACAGACAGCTAAGGGAATTATGTTATAAATTATCTAATCCAATGCCTTTCTTCAGTATGACTGCCCATTTGAAAAAATTAACCAGTGTTGTAATGAATAAATTGAGGTACAATTTGGAACACAGCAGTGATGTGAATATTATTTTTAACTGATGAGATGCATTTCAAATGTCTTTGATTATTTAGACAACACTTATTTCACTGCTTTTTTGCCATCTTCCAGAAGAGATTCTGAATTACTATAATGACACATTATAAAAACAAAACAATGCCCTATTTCATTAGAACAGTGGTACATCCACCCCAGTACTCATCTCTCACAGTGGCAAAAGACAACTGTAGTTAGGATAAACACACAACCTGCCCCCAGAATCATTGTACCTGGGACTTTAAAGAGGACTTTTCTGCTTAGTCCTTCGACAAATGACCAGCTGCCAATGGACTATCCTAAGCAATTTCTGCCCCTGCTGATTGTGTCTGCCTCCAGATCCTTCTGTGACAACAAGTCCCACAAGTTCACTCCCCATTGTGGGGGAACTATTTTTATCCATTTTCAGCTGACTCATGCTAGTTTCAAGCATCTCTGGTTCTAATATTGTAAGATGCTCCATTTAGCTTATCTACTACCAGAGAACTGTTAACTGTGTCCTGAACTATAAAAGAAACCCACTGCTTTATCTCAATGCATTTTAAAATACGATTTCTTAGACACCAGACATGCTAAAAGGAATTTTTTTAAATATGGGTTAATGAAATGAGGTAATGGTCAAGGATGATTACCCATTATATTTCTAAATGTTTCTCAAACAGTAAGTAAAAAAACCCTTCAAGGTCAAACATGTAAACCCAAGTCTCAGAATCACAGAATGGTTTGAGTCAGAAGGGACCTTAAAGATCATCAAGCTTCCAGCGCCCAAGTCAGTTATACAGCTAGCACCTTTTTCTGGGAGAAGCTAATCCAGCCTTCACATCAACCAGGATTTGGAAAATTCCTCAACTGAGTCTGACCTTGTCACTTTGGACTCACAGTGAATTTTTGTATTTTATTATTCAGTGTTTGAATTTTGTATTCCATCTTTTGCAACTCCCTGACAAGCAATTACTGATGTCTTAAACTATCCTGAATAAAAGATTTTGAATACAATGAGACAGCATCTTGTCCTTTCTGCATAGCAGAGGATATTGTTGTATCCTGTGAAAGGTATGAATCACAATATTGTACTGCATTATTTTAATAAATACAAAAAAAATTATCAGCAATTCTCTAAAGAAATCTATGAAGGCCACTATAGCCAAAGAGCACATAAAACTGCTCAGATTGAGAATGCAAAGGCAGCTTTATATCACTTCTTGCCATGCCTAGATTATGGGTATTAAGCCAGTCCTTTTCTGTGTACCAGTCTGAAATGATGTAAAGCTGATAGAAGTCTGCTTTAAATTTTCTTGAGCTGAAAGAGTAGAATATACTCACACAGAAGCTACAGACCACCAGCCTGTGAGTGCACCTCGAACTCTATCCCTTTTCCAGCTTTGGATGATGCTTTTGTTTTCCTTTCACTAGTTCCCTGCTAGGTAAGGATCTGTAAAAACAAGGATAAGGATAGAGCCATAATTTGACCACAAATATCTCAGTGTATTTTCAGTTCAACTGTTTTAATACTAAACAGATGACCAAGATTATGTAATACCTGCATACATAAGTTGGACCTTCTTATTGCCAGGCTCAGCAGCACCCTGTTAGAAGTAAGTGCTCTTCTTAGTAAAGCATTATTGCACAATGCCTGCATAAAGATTCACAAACAGGCCCTTTGATGAGTAGTCCAGAGAGTATTATAAGGCCCACTTTCCTCAAAATCTGCTAAATCACTACATAATCATTTACTTGTTGTTTGCAAATGTTAATCCAGGGTCAAGGCAACAACTGTCCGACATGACACCTAAATATATATAAAACCATGCCCTTTTAGCATTAATTTATAACTTTGGTGGACTGTTCTGATTTAAAAGCAGGCTGTTGGCTTTGTCAGGGCATGGGCAGAGTGATCTAAAACTGCAAACAAAATGCTGCTTCTAACTTCAGCTTTTTTTCTAACACTACTGCAGTGCTCTAATGCCCAAAACAAAGCAAGCTTTACACCTGCAGACTGTAACACCATTGAGACAGATGCAGGAGTGGCCTTGGATTTGGTCAACAAACACCGCAGAGATGGTTATGTTTTTGGTTTATTCCGTGTTGCTGATGCACATGAACTACATACAGTAAGTATCAATTTAAAGGCTGTTTTACACAAGACTGTAATTTTTAAATAATGAGCCAGGTCATTAAAAGCTTATGTTTATTGCTTTTAATGTTGATGTAATTCAATGAATCAGCTGTGATTTACACTACATCAGTACTCATTTGTGCATGATTTATTGCATGTAAGCTTGATTTCAAAAGATCCTGAATGCCCTCTATTCTCTTGGCCAGCAGGATGTTGGCATAAGAGATGCTCTGAACAGCTTTACACAACACTGGAAATTAATCTGTCCTGTCTGTTGTCAAGTCTCAGATGTTATACTCAAAGTTTACATTGGGAAAGTTTCTTTAATCCGTGAATGTCTAACATTAACTAGACTCATGTATCCTGCAAGACTAGTATTTTGTTATTATCTTAATTTTGGAGATGGCTGATTAACTGGCAGGAAGGGAAAAAGGCAGAGAAAGCCAAAGGAGTTGCTGCTCTGCAAAACAGGGGAGGGGCTGGATAGAGAATCCATAGCAGTCATTTCCTTTTTCCTTCCTATTTCTATTTCTGTTTCCTGGAGAGGATACATAAGCCTTTTTCAATGATTGCCTAAATGCCAAAACAAATTGATAGTGGGAAAAGCAACAGAATACAAAATTTCTTTAACTAGTATGTAAAAGAAACCAAGGACAGGCAGATTTACCAATGCACCTGGTACCCTTTGGCTGCTTGGCAATGAACTTGCATCCAGACACACACACATACTAGACATGCACTGTCTTACCTTTCCATTCAGTGCAATTCCATAAATACAAATCAGAAAATAGTGTTTTTCACTGTCTCTGCTCTCTGTCTGAATTTTACCCATATGTTGACAAGCAGTTTGAAATTATTGAGATTTATAAAATAAAATAGAAATACTAACTACCCCTAAGCAGAGAACAAACATGTGTCTAGTGGGCAGGATGTGTGTCCAGGACAATTATATTCTTTGTCCAATTCTGCCACTGAACAACATATATCTTTGTGCAAGCCACCTAACCCTTATTTTAAAATTAGAGACAATGCTAAGACATATTCATACTGCAAAACTAGTGTTTAACATGACACTGGTGGACTCTTACTAATAAAAATATTACACTAGACTGCAGCAATTCTTTCTCAAGGTCTTGTCTATACAGAAACACTCTGAATAAGGAACCTGAGTGGATGAAACTTCATAAAACCTAAGGACATTTACTCACAGTGAAGGGCTTTGCATGATTTTATCTAAATGACAAAATAAAACACGTATGTGTTCATTCTCAATGTTCATACAAGGGCTGAATGAAGTTTAAATAATTCATTCCAAATGTGAATTGAGATTCATTCCCCTGCAGAAAAGTAAGAAACTGCTTCTGTGGACGACCAAAAATTCTTAGCACCACATCCCATTACCCTGGCAGCCAAATTCAAATTTTAATTCTTCATCCTATTCACTCAGGAGACAGAACAAACTAGAAGAATTTCAGAGCTAAGGCTCCTGACTTTGTAGGGATTATCACAGCTTTGTTGCATCATTCCCTGAATAAACAGATCAAGATGCAAAGTTCTGAAGGAGTATCTGATCACTAAGATAATTTGAAATGGATGTAGCTACGTAAGTGGCTGCCTACACAACTGATGTCCTAACAGAATAATGTGAAAAAGGGAGGGAACGGCAACTTTTTAACACTGACATTTTCCCTACTTGATGAATGCCAGGTTAACAACTGACTCTTCTCACAAGTTCTCAACAGAAGGATAAAAGGTAACAGTTACAGCTGCAGGAAGGTAAATTCTGAATAGATATAAGACCAAAAAAAATCATGGAGATAGTGGTTAAGTACTGGAATGGCCCAGGGAGGTTGTGGAACGTCTGTCTTGGTGACACACAATGCAGTTGAAACTTTGAAGTTTTAGCTTTGCCTTGAGCAAGTGGCTGGGCAAGATGACCTCCAAAGCTCCTTTCCAGCCTGAACCCTTTCTACACTTGTCAGCTCAGGAAAACCTTAATAGAGAACTGGAGAAGCTTCATTAAAAATCAAACGTATCAACCTTTAAAAAGTTTCTCTCAGATCAAACTTCTTGTCTACAAACTCTTTTTTACTCGCACTTCTCTTCCAGGGAAATTCATCAATCCTCTACCTAACTTTGGATGTGCTGGAAACTGAATGCCCTGTCTTATCCAGAAAACACTGGGAGTCCTGTGAATACAGTGATACTTATCCCATGGCAAGTAATGGTACTCAGACCAAGTCACACACCAATAATGCATTAATTTGATCTTCATCTGAATTGCCCAGAAATTTGTGTCACAAAATCTCTAAGTGAAGACTGGGCTTTAATATGGTTTATTCTAAAATAAAATTTATTCAATTCTAGAGTTGTTAAACATAAGCTAAAGGCTTGGAAAGGGGTTGACTCTTCAAATAATTGCAGCTTTATTTAACTAGTACTCTCAAAGGAACTATCCTCCACATTCCACTGCTTGTAGCAGAACTTACGTTTTAAGGGCAATTTGCTGACAACTAAAGGGCACTGGAAATTATTTTTTAAGAATGTTCCTAGTATATGAGCCAGAAATACCAGCGGTGTATTTTGTCAGTTTTCTGTCATAGCATTTGTGGTATGACAATGTGAAATATTGGTAGTGTCAGTACACGAATGATATACAGCAATACTTGCCCTTTCTTTCTTTCCAGTCCAATAAGGCAGTCTGGGATGAGAACTCCCAGTCCAAAACTTTATTTAAATAGGAGAGTCCTGTTACTACAACAAAGGACAAAGCAGGAAGGCCACGAGGAGAGAAGAGAAGGCATCTACTCTTTTTCTTAAGATGGGGAAAAGGAATGAAAGAAAAGGTCCATCCATTTACAGCTAAAGATTCATGAACCCAACATCCTCACCTCCCCTGCTAACTAGTATTATCTTACTGCAAACAAGTATTAGGATGGCTGAGAAGGCTGGTTCTGTTTTCCATTGTCTACTCAGTCTTGCACTCTGAGAATTAAAATAAAGGCTCTTGTAAAGGGAGATCCCATTTTATCTGAAGACAAATTTTGAGTGGTACCAAATCAAACATTCCATTAATGACCACATCTGTTATTCTTGGAGGTACTGCACATTAAAAGGAGGTTTAATTTCTATGATCGCCTACATCCAATTAAATCCAGTGAAAATAACATCGTAATCATGTATTCTTTTTTCCTCTCAGGACTTTGGGCAATGTAAGATTATCACATATACAAACCATCTGCTGAAGAAACCTCAGCTATATGGATTTAATTGTACATTAAGTCCAGGTAAAATAACCACTGTTGTAAGCCAATGCATACCTCAAACCAGCCCTAGTACCAAAGCCTGTGCACCACCAGTGTGGGGTAACTGTAACAGATTCATTCATCTGCTTGCAATTCATATTTTAGATAATTCAAATGGAATGTTAAGAATGAGTAATAGAATTAAGGTTACCCTACTCTTCTAAACCAGACTTTATTGATGTCAGATGATATCACCATTCCAGTCCACCAAAACATCATAATGAATATCAGAACAAATGTAAACTTGGAAAGAATGCCCATCTGGGCTGGTAAGATTCTAAGGTGGAGCTAAAAGTTTATAATATTCATTTTCATGAGTTCGGGGTTTTTTCATGTTACATGACAAATCCATGTTTGTGGAGTGAGGGACAGGTATTTCACTTCCAAAGAAATGCTGCATTTCAGTTTCTCATTGTAAGTTCACACTAAATGCACAGGCACACTCCCAAGATTATTAATATTCAGTGCAATATTAGTAAATTCTCTGTCTTTACAGTTCCACCCGATTTATTGGAGTGCAAAGATTGTCCTGTGAAAATTGAAGTCTTAGAAGTCATGGAGCAACATAAAGATATTGCTACAAAGGCCCTGAAGAAATTCAAGATTGAGAGTAACCACACAAACTACTTCGCTGTGGACAAAGTTGAAAGGGTTTTAAAGATGGTAAGTGGCATTTTGTCCTAGAATTACTTATAAATGACAAATTTGGTAAGCAGCTCCAAAAGCATGGGATCAGAGCTAAAATCCTTCTAGGAACAGACCTACCAGCATAAATCATCTGCTTAAAATTGAAGATCCTGCTTCTGCAAAGACTTGCTATCAACTTCAATTTAGGCATGTGAAAGCAAAAGGATTTCTCATTTGCTAAAAATTATGACAGTGTGACAGCATTCAAAATTCAAAACCTTCTTTGTGTGCATATTTTAATTTTGAATGCCTATTTACCTATTGTATCCTAACACACGAGTTTATTTACTACTGACCAGAGTTCTAGATGGACAATTGTATATTATCACAGTCACACATTTTGTCAAATGAAGACAGATAATTTTTTAATCTTAGAATACTTAGCACAGGGGTACAACACATTCAAAAGTCATTTTGACTCTCCGCTGCAGAGCAAAGCAGCATTGAGAGCTATGCTGTAACTCCTGAAGAACTCCTGGCTCTGATAAATAACTCCATATTTGAGTGATGTCGACATGAAGACTTATCCTTTGGCTGATTTGAAGTATAACCCTCACATCGCCAGATACTGGAGACATTTACTGAAACAGCACAGGATCATTCTGACAACATGTGTCAGCTCAGGACACCTCTGTAATGAAGTCCCCACTGTAACACATGTTGATCTTGGACACTGCCTAAATTACAGTTGCCAACCCCACCTCCCTGCAGCTTCTAACATTGCACAGGAACCTGACAGTGTTCCACACTGTAGCCCCATGCAGGATATGCTCCACTCCCATTTAGCAAGTGGTTGTTTCCAGATTGCCTGGATTCATGTATTTCTCCCCAAACACTTTGTTTTCAGCTACTCTGGCACTTTAGATTGTACCACTGGATTTTAATAGACTGCATAACACTCAGAAAGTATGAATTACAATAGAAAACTATACCATAAAGTATGTGCATCCATTTTTAACCAGTTTAGTTAAACTAGTAAAACTTGTGTGTGCACACATGCTATGGACACCTTTAACACAGACCTGAAATAAAGTACTGTTACAGTCAGAAATTAAAATGAAACACCTCCTTATGGATTTTAATAGGATCACAAAGGCCTTCTCCCATATTCGTATGGAGTAATGCCTTCTCTATGAATAACACCCCTGCCACGAGAGAAAGCAACAATCTCACAGGTTTCACCTCAAATTAACATCAGCACTGTAATACTCTGCACCCCCATCACTGGAAAGGGGTGGTTGCCATCCAGTAATCTCTATTTTCACAGGAACAGCAGTTCAGTTTCAGGAGGACTCTAAGGACACTACTGCCTAAAAACACAGGCTGTAAAAGTTACAGGTTTTCTAACACACCCATACTAGACAAAGAATTAAAGCAAGCATCCCTGGAACTTGTGAGGAAAGTAAGGTATAAATTATCTAACCTGTTTTCCTCACTGAATATGTGTATATGTATGAACATTCAACAGGACAGGAAAGGAAATCATGACCCGGATGGGAGTTTGACAACAAGATGAAATATGGTTGCTTTGAAAATTACAGGATTTTAAATACACCTAGTTACCATTTCTTGTTTGACCTCTTGGTTTCAGACTGGCTCCCGGGAAGGTCACATTTTAGGATTCTCTATAAAGGAGACCAACTGTTCTGAAACTGTGCAGCAAGAAGATCAGGCATTGGAATGTGATTTTCTCCATGACTGGCATGCTGTAAGTAAAGTCTTAGAATATGAACTGATACAATGGGTGGGACCAGAAAGATTTTACCAATATATTTCCAAATGTTTCTTATAACCATGAAGCCAAACTCAAAATTAAAGACCCAGCATGTCCAAGCCCAGCTCCTAATTTTACAGCTTATTTTATAAGGAGACAGTTTGAACTCTCAAATCTAAATGTAACTAGACTCTGGCATATTAGAGGCCTAGAGCTTTTCAGGTTGTATCTGGCTTTTGCATTCAAATTGTGACCAATCCCTAGCAAATCATTCATGCTTTGTTCATAAAAACTTTTACACTAATATGAGTCACAGATCCTGAAAAATATGCAGGTCTTATGTCATCCCAGTAAGCTCAGGGTTACTTTTGTCTTCTCTGCTGCAGAGGAATTGAGAGTAGATGATATAAATCAAGCTTGTCTGCAGATAACTATCAAAGTATTCTCTTCACCCCACATTCCCATTACCATAATAGTCTACACCAAAGAAACAGCTAGGCAAGGTCTCATAATTTCAGAATAAATTATTTCCCAGAAATTAAATTGAAGGAATGAAACAAAAACATGGAAAAAATAAAACACGCAAAACTTTTGTTTTATTTACATCCATCTTCTTCTCTGGCTTTGCATTCCCCAGAAGGCTGAAAAAAGTTGTGAATTAACTGGTAGCAGAGTCACAAGTTCACTACAATGAAGAACAAAATTCTGTTCTCAGAGCTGCCATGGCTGCTGTGTGTGTAAAATGTCAATAACATTTCTAATCATTGATCATAATGGGCTACTAATGGCCCAAACATATATCAAGATAAAGCATTCACTACAGAAAGCATACCCAGAACCCCTCATACGAGTTTTGTGCTCCTTCACATGAACAGTGTGACACAAAAAAACCCACAACGACTGGACAGCAGGAGAAAGTCACAGCAAACAGGATGCTAAAAAAGTTACGACAAATTAATTTTTTAAAACAAGGAAGAAAGCTTTGCCTTGAACTTTGGCTGAAACAGCAGAGCTACACAGTGACAGGTTTTGAGAACTTTGAACAAAATTTCAGGATAGCCCTATCTGAACATATGTTTGACAAGCAAAGACAAAAAAAAGGAATAAAAATCAATCACTCACAGGGTACTTGTTTGAAGTACATCAGTAGATGACCAGTTTCTTCCACTTCAAAAGATAAGTAAGATGGGGAGTAGTAGCCTTCTAGATGCACATGGTGAAATGGTCTTCACAGTCAAGAACCCTCAAAAATGACACATATTTTAATCATTACTAATTGCTGGCAAGCCTTGGCCAGAAAGCTCAGGACTTAGCTAAGCTATGTGAACACACTTAGGTGCAGAGGGAACCAGCCTCACTTGTAAAATGCAGAACTTTCAGTAGCTTCTATTAACTCCATCAGAAGAACCCAGATGTGCACTGTAGTTCTTTCTTAATTTTCTTTTGCTTAGCACATGGGATTCTGCACGGCGAGAGTTATCAGTGATGCAGATGAACCTGATGGAACAGATATAAGTTGTGAAATCTACCATCCCTGGGTATGTACTCACTTGTGGACACGTCTCCAGGTTTATTCTCATGCAGGTTACAGCAATCTCACTTAGTCCATGCTAGCAAATGATTGTTACAATTGTTGATGCCAATTTATTATTGCCTGGGTGTGATGCAGCATGTTGGGGCAGACTGACCTTTGAGGTCAATCAGAAGATGAATTAGAATTGAGCTGTCACTGCTACTCCCTCAAAGTCTTCTCACAGGTCAATCACTTGACTCAGTTTAAGAGAGTAAAAACTGGCAAACACATTCAAAGGAATTTTAGAATGCAAGAGGAGGGGAGATGAGCTTTATCATATTTAGTATTACAGTTTATATTACAATAGCTACTTTACTGTGGGTTTTATTTTGTTTTGATCCATCACAAATGTTTCTCAGCTGGTTATGTAATTTTGGTATGGGGTAGTATTTCCAGAAGATTTTCAGTAATTTGGCATTTTTTCATCTACTCCTTCTCTCCTTGAAAAAAATGCAGTTTTTTTCCTTAAAGATCACCCGAGCTATAAATGCAGACCTACTAACTCCCACCTCCCTCTTTCTCATCACTTTCTTCTGTCTTATCAACACTTGATTTAATATTTCCTCTCCTGGTGTTTCTATAAACAGCAGCTTGGCTTTGGGCGAAGAGGCAAAGGTGGAAAATCACACAGACATCCCCATTTTCATCATCATTTTGGTCACAGACATCATCACAGACATCATCACAGACATGAATGTCCACCCTCTTCTCAACCCAGACCTGAAGACCATGAGCATAACCACAACTTCAGCAAAGAAGATCATGACAGCCATGAAGGACCTGCTCCCTCTTCTCCCCCTCCTCCCCGTGATGAACCAGATCACCCCCATCCTCCTCACCATCATGGACCACATCACCACCATCCTCCTCACCATCATGGACCACACTGTCCTCCTCCCCCTCCTCATGGACCACACTGTCCTCCTCCCCCTCCTCCTCATGGACCAGATCACCACCATCATTGTCACCATCATGGACCACCTCCAGGACACCCTCCTCATCACTGTCATCACCATTACAGACATCACTGCAACAAGACAAGCATGTCAGGAAAGTATTTTCCATGCCACATGACAGGAACTATCTATCGCATTCCAGTTCTAAATCGGCAGGATTCTCTCACACCTCCCAGTGCAAACTTTTCTGAGCTATCCCAGTTCAACCCTCACTCTTCCAGCACTGGTGAAGGTCTTCCCTTCACTGGCTCAAGACTAAAGGAGATACCAGAAAATCCAGGTTTTCCAGATCACCCTGCACAATCAAAATCATGCCCAGGAAAACCCAAACTTGTTCTTCCACAAATTTTGCCGTTATTTCCTCAGAGCTCAATGGCAGAAAATTCTCCCATATGACCCCAGAGAAAGATGTTCCTAGCCTGAGAGTTGCAGGGCCAAGGGACAGTTCTTCAACAAATGAAAACAGCACATGGAGAAGGGGGAAAAACATTCCATTTCTAGGGAGGAGGAGTACTGAAAATAATTATTAAGTATTCCAACCTGTGTTTTCATCCTGGCTATTTTAGGCTCCACTGTGATTGAAAGGCTCAAAATTCTGAGTCCCTCAGATACTGTGAATGGGTAAAAATCTCCCCAGTAAACAATGTTCCTTCAGTTCTAACTAAAAGGAAAATTCCCTAATGGTGAAAACTACCATGTAAAATCTTTAATTTTGTCATCATTTGTCATTATAATGTACTTCTCAGAGGAATCTGACCTAGAGGAAATTTGACTACCTTCCACAAGAAGCACTACACTCATGCTTTATACAGATTCAAAGAAAATAAAAATATGCAAGAATTTTTTTCTTGACGCAGTTGCCTAAGTTTTTTTTTTTGTTACTATGTATTTTTAGCTATTAATATTAGACTAATAAATTATATTAAACTATTAAGCTATTTAAACATCCATGAAGCAAACTCTAACACAAATTGATTAATGGTGTTTGAGTTACCACGTTTACCTAGAAAAGGTCTGAGAACAGTTAATGACTTGCAGTCTCACTCTGCAGGGTGGCCCACACAGGTGCTTCCACTGCTACAGCTGCTGGTGGTGACACCCAGAAATACTGCAGTCAAGGACAGCCCTTTTCAAATAGCTCATAATTGCTCTCAGGGGAAGAGAAAAGCAGATGCATGTAGTAACTCTTTCATGTAAATGTTTTCTTTATCACTGAACCTTCCTCAATGGAAACTGAGTTGGGAGGAGCAGGAAGCAAGAATAGAGGTGCCTCTTTATACTCCAGCCCACATCAAGGTTGAGTCCATTCAGACAGCCCCAGGTCCCCAGTGAGCTGGTTCAGAACACTTATCTCATATGCAAGAACCTGGGATTAATCTCAAAAAATTAGTAATTTCATCTTCAAAATAGCTTTTTAACGGCATAAAGTGAAATATAGTGTTAGGGCTACATCGAAGGAAAAGAAACAAAATGGGGACTCAGTGTGAACTCAGTGAACTGAGTGAAGCTTGACTAACTCTTAGAAGTCTGTCAACATATATAAACAACCTTACTTCTGGCACAGTTTATCCATAGTCTCTACTAAAGTTCATTTTCTTTAATCAAAACCTGTAGCAAGTGTGGTGGGTTGACCCTGGTTAGGTCAGGTGCCCACAAAGCTACTCTATCACTGCTCTCCTCAGCCAGACAGGGGACTGAAAATGCAACAGAAGGCTCCTGGGTCAAGGTAAGGACACAGAGAGATCACTCACTGAACACTATCATGGACAGTCTGGACCTGGGGAAATGGGTTTAATTTATTACCAATCGAAACAGAGTAAGATCATGAGAAATAAAGTTAAATCTTTAATACACCTTTCCCCCAGCCCAACCCTTTTCCCAAGCTTAACTTCACTCCCGATTATCTGTCTCCTCTCCTCAAGTGGATGGGAATGGGAGTTGCAGTCAGGCTACCATATGTCGCATCTGCCGCTCCTTCTTCCTCAGGAGGAGGACTCCTTACAGTCTTCCCTTGCTCCATCCTGGGATCCCTCCCCCTGGACACAGTGCTTCATTAACTGCTCCAGTGTGGGTCCTTACCACAGTACACAGTCCTTTAGGAACAAATTGTTCCAGAGAGGGTCCCCTGCAGGGTCACAAGTCCTGCCAGCAAATCTGCTCCAGCACAAGCTTCCCACAGGGCCATAGCCTCCATGGGGAATCCACATGCTCTGGTGGCTCCCTGCTCCACCACTAACCTCCATGAGTGGTAGGGGGACAGCCTGTCTTACCATGGTCTGCCCCACAGGCTGCAGGGAAATCTCTGCTTCAGCACCTGCAGCGCCTTCTCCCACCCCATCTTCACTGATGGTGGTGTTTGCATAGTTGTTTCTCACATATTCTCACTCCTCTCTCTGTTATTATTCTTCCCCAGTTCTTTTTTTTCCCCCTTCTCCACTCTGTTATCCCAGAGGCGCTACCACCACTGCTGATGGGCTCAGACAGCTCTCTCCTGGCCAGAACTGGATCCATCTTGGAGCCAGCTGGCACTGGCTCTGTCAGACATAGGAGAAGCTTCCAATAGCTTCTCACAGAAGTGAGCCCTGCAGCCCCCTGCTACCAAAACCTTGCCATGCAAACCAAATACAGCAAGACACAGCTGGAACACCAGAGCCGAGGAAATCCCAAGATGTTCATAGATCCAAAGAAAAGCTATGTGGTGCCAAACACTGGAGACAAGGGTCAGATGTTCTCAGCCAGCTCTAATCTTCGATCTGCCAAACACAGGCAACATTGTTTAATCCTTTGTTCTTGGGTGTCATATATCTGCAATGGTAACAAAGCACTATGGACTGACTAATCCATGGTCCAAAGGCAGTCTCTGATGGCAGCAGAGATGGACATCTCCAATAGTACTGTGAAGCACAACGTTTATCAAGTGTTACTGAAGACACATGTGACATGTGACTCTATGCATCTGTCCAAAGCCCTTTTTCAAACATGTTCTGAGAGCTACAGTTCTCAGAACTACTGCGGTCTGAACACTAAACAGATCTATAAAAGTTACAAGGTTGTTGTCCAGAACTTCCTTGCCACTGGCACTTTATTGGGTATTTTATTTAAGCCTTGTAGAATTCATTCTCAGTAGCAGTTTGGACGTTAAGAAGTCAGAAAGCTACAAACATTCTTTCTCTTTTCCTCAAGAGCTGTCCTGCTTGGTCTAAACCTGCCCCCAGCTGCAGCCATTTATCCTGTTATCTTGATGGCAAGTCAATAACCTTACTGTCGTTCTGGTGACCACACAAAGTTTATTTAGATAAACCCAGAAGTTTATTTGCAGTGTAAACAGGCTATGATGAGAACCAACCAACCCCAGCAATCCACTTGTTCTGTTTACTCAGCTATTACTCCTGAGAAAGAAGAGGTGACTAAAACCCTGCCAGGCATTTCTTTTCCATTTGGTTTTTAAAGAGCCTTCTAACTCAGGCAGCCTTTTTGATCCAATTATGAAGCTTTTCACTGTACTAGTACTCTGCTGTAGTTTTTTCTGCAGCAGAGCCATCCCTCTTCCATCTGAATTTTCGGACTGTGATGACCCTGATGTCTTTAAAGCTGTCGACGCAGCACTGCAGAAGTACAATGGAAAGAGAGCAACTGGTAATCAATTTGCTCTATATGTGGTGATGGAAGCCAAGAGAACTGTAAGTAGACATTGCAAAAAAAAAAAAAAAAGTTGGGATTGTTTATATAATGTGAATCAGCTTATCTTCATCTTGTTTGCAAGGGGGCAAGCATGTCAGCACAGTGCCTTCCAAAAATGTTTTAAAAAATCAAAGGTACTTGCACAGTAAGATAATTGTTCCCATGACAAGCAGGGATGTATATTATGTTCTTATTGACAGAACTATGTGTGCTGGTGAATTGCTTATTAATACAAGGACTAAAGAATAGAAAATTTCTATCACTACTACAATTTGTCTTACTAATCCGCTCTGTTTTCTCCCTTCTTTGTTGGGAATTCTACCCCTTGCCATCATCACTAAGGTCTTCAGATCAATGGTAAAAATCCACTTACTAAAAACATTAATATAATCTTGACTTGGCAAGATCTGGTGTCACACATAAAAAAGAATGACCTGATAAAGTTTGCCAATACTCTGAATTGTTTCTGAATATTATTTGTCTGACACCTGTCCTAAGTCAAAGATCTAAAAGCACTAGGTGGTATTTCAGTCAAACAGGGTGACAGCTAAAATTACAGGGAAAAAAAGAATGCAACGTGATCCTTTGCCTGCAGTCCTTCTGTATAGCCTTAATCTAACAAAAGAGTATTTACCTCTGAGAAGCATACAAAGATGGTATTACCATAATAATGACAAGCATTACTTTACTTGAAAATAACATTAGCATTTTTTTGTACTGGATTGGATTTTCAGATGTAAACCACAAGAAACCCAGTGTCAGAGAGAATATTTTGCAGCCCAAAATCACAAGACGCTCTTAACCAGCTAGAATTTGACCTCAGAAAGGGGACGTGTGTTCCTAAATGCCTTACAGCAAACTACCTCCATCTCCTGGCACCTGCCCTCTGGTGCTCCTGTTTACACACTGGGGAGATTTAAGCATGTGGAGACAAAGACTAAAATCAGGAAATCCTTTATACAGTTAGTATTAAATAAATGAATAGCCTCACTGTTTTCATTGAACTACACACATCTTTCATAATAGCCAAATGCAAATAGCTCTGTATCAGAGCTGTAATACCACCTTCTTTCTGCTGATGTTCCCAAAGGAGTTTCAGTATTTTATCTTGCATAATGTTGTATTTTTAAGAATACATGTTTATTGCAACTATTATTCATCTTTCCTTCTCTAGATATCCATCTTTCTTTTCCTTAAAAGATCTGAAGTGGAAATCAACTATTACTTTGAATCATTGATCTGATTATGATGTTAAGTAAAAAACAGAGAAAAGGAATCTGCAATTGAAATTTCCTCATACTTGAGGTTCTTTTTCTAAAAAGAATATAGATTTTACTCCTTGCTAGTCTCACAATGTTGAATGCATTAATTAAATAGCTGGTTATTACATATTCATGTACATTCATTATTGATAGAGCAATAAAACATAAAAGATGACTAGTGAAAGACTAAACCTGCCCCAGTTAAAGGCATAGCTGTTCATAATAATAATGAAATAAACCAACAGCAAAAAACATACAGAAACAATGTCTTTTCTTATGTAGTTTGTTTACTCACTGAGCTGATTTACTGCAGATTTAGAACACCGTAACAGAGAGCAGAATTTGGCTCTTTTTAAGTCCCAGATAATATAATCTGATGCAGCTCCATAAATGTCAATTTCTTCCTGCTGAGGATTAAGTCTATTATATTTTTAGAGCCCTTTTTATCCTTTTTTACAACCTGCAACCATTATATCAGGTACTTGTACACTTCTTCGTAGCAGTAGCAATACATAACAGGAATTGAGAGAAGGCAGAATATAATTCTGTGTCTACATCAGTGTAAATCCAGTATATGCCACCCATACCAGCTCAGCTTCGCTTTCTTGGTACCACTAGGGCAAGAATTATCAGTTAATTCTCCCCGCAGAGACAGAGAATAATAACTGGTTATTTGAGAATAACCAGTGCTAAAGTACAGCAACTGCCTGTTTGTATTTGAAAAGTCACATTGGCAGAGCATTTTTAGTGGCTGTAAAAGATCAGTAACTTCGCACTTCATACCTTCTCTAAAGGATGAACCACAAACTTTAGAGTGTGTCACTGTCACCTGGAGGCACAGGCTCACTATTGGCTTATGGCAAGGAGAAAATACCCACTACTGATTTACCACCTTCTGAAATACTTCCACTGGCCAGGCCAAACTTTGCTTAATACTTTTTATTTCATCTTACGGGATTCCTGAGGCTGCCCTCTGCTGCAGCTCAGCCTGCAGTGCCCACAGAAAACCGCAGGCAGTGCCAAAGGCTGTCTCCAGAGCACATGCCCTCCTCAGCCCTTCCCGCAGGCGGGGCAGCTGAAGTTCCCGGGCACCAGCGAGATCTAAACGCGTGGGCACTGCCACAGGCTGCCTGAGGGCTGCTGGCTGCTGTGCCCGGGCTGCCAGTGGGGCTGCACAGAAGGGAAGGAGACAGATCTGGGAGGAGGCCAAGAGTGAGAGTGAAGGAGTCAGACAGGAGCACAGTCCAAGCTGGTGATTATGCTAACTATCCAAACAGCCACCCAAATTGGCTTTTTTGGAGTACATTTGAATGAGATTATAAAAGCTAACCACTTCTTCCTGGTTCTGAAACCCTTGGTACTACAAGTTAAAATGAAGGTAGTTGAACATATTGTATCTATTATATCAACACATTGCCATTGTAGGTAAAGGCTAAGTAACATAATTAGATAAGTTAATATTTGAACTACCATGATCTGGGAGACCAGCAGCCAATATGAAACCATACTATAAAATACAAGGTAACAGATGAATTGTATTTACTTTTTGGAGCTCTTATCTTTTCACTTGATTTATTACTATGCAAATGATGACATATATATTGTTCTAATCCAGGCAGGTCCTGACCCACAATTCTATGTGAAATATCGAATACTTGAAACTTCTTGTGCCATTGAGGAAAACAAACCCTGGCAACACTGTCATTACAAACCATCTGCAGAGGCTGTAAGTATCTGTTCTTCTTTCAAGTTCTCTGTACAGAAACATCAGTATAATGACCAGGAATGTAATTGCCTGAGCAGAAGTACAGTAGAAAAATTAACTTTTTAACTGTGGTGCTTTTGAGAGCTTATATGACTAAAGTTCAGTACAGAAATGTTTAAAATTCTAAAGTTAACCATTATAATAACGATTTTTCCTTTACAATCCTGAATATATGCAGAAAGGAACATTTCAGTGCTTCAATATGAAGGTTGACAATAAACCCAATGTAAGATACGTGCACATGTGAGAGTGCAAGGGCTGTAAAACCTTCTATTCATTACGTATAATGGAAACTTGCATAACCAAATGCTGACATGGAAGCCACTACGGCAGAAAATTTGGCAGAGGGCTTTCAGCAGTGCAAAGAGGAAATGGGGTAAATAGTTTATACAGTCTTTATTCAAGAGGATGTGTTAATTTCCATTATTCTGACTGTAAATTCTTCAGTTAATCAATACACATCATACAAATACAAAGCAATCTTTCAAGTTGTCTGCTCAGTTCATCCCCTACTTTCCTCACAATCAACAAAACTGGTTCTTTTCCAGGAAAAAAAGAGCAAATTAGACACTACTACAAATGTACACATCAACCCCTTGCCAAAATCAGTTTGCAACTGTCAGCTGTGTTCAGCAACTAGAGGAATATATAGCACTGTTTTTTTCCTCAGCAAGTTTAAGACAATCATTGCCATATGTTTTTGCAGCAAACAGGAGAATGCACAGCTCGAGTTCACATGAATGATGCTGAAAAAACAAGTAATGTTTCACAAGACTGCAAAATTTTCTCAGGTATGTAAATATTTTGAACAGCATTTAACAAATACATCGACAAATAAGAATGGAATAAGTATAATGCTGAGACTTTCAGGCCATTTTAAAGGTAGAAGTTCCTTATCATTCTATTCAGGCATTTAAAAATAATCTTCCAAAAGCAACTACAAGTTAAGGACAGAATTTCACTTCACTGTTATACACATATAGTCAGTGAAGCACTGGCAGTTTCTGTCCAGGGTAATAAAAATGAGCATTTGTTTGTAGTAAGTTTCTTCAAGCACTGAAATTATACCGAGTTAAAATTGATTTTCTTGACACCAAAAGCATCCCAGTAACTTAAGAGACTAGATACAACTTGTCACACTTCAAATTTCTGTCCTCACTTGTTTACATATAAAATTGTGCCAGGAATCATTAGAAAAAACCCCCACACTTTGTATGATAAAATTGCACCTCAATTTTGTCCAAACTAAAAATGAGTATTTCTGTTCAAGTTTACCAAAACAAATATTTACCCCAACCAAGAAAAGAAAAATAAAATTTCATTTACAAAATAAAAATCTTGCAGCGATGTAATTATATGAGAGACTGTGATATCTTTTAGACCTTAACAATAAGCATTACTACATTTCCAACCTATAAGATATTCACATATGACAAGTATATTCACATAGAAATTTCCTTTATTAAAAAGAGATCACGTTGTTCTAAAACTTTGCAACTGAGAGCTCTATGCCTTATGTTCTGAAAGACCAAGCTAGCTTTAAAACATCCATCTATCTATTAACTACAGAAATATTTACCGTGATTTCTGAGATATTTGGTAATTTATATATTTTATTTTTTTTGTCCCCAGTTATTTAAAGTCAAAAATGGCTTTACCTACAGCCAGTGTCCTTTTAGGAACTGCAGTACACAAACTCCATGTTCTCCCGCTTTTGTAAGGCAATGGTGACATCTAGTTGCCAGTAAAAGAATGCACAGGAAATTTGCATTTGAATCTGCTTAGAAAGCATTAAAAAACATACATAAATTCAATAAATCATGTATTCAGCCTAAGAAGCTCATCTCTTCTGACCAAGTTGTATCAACTTGGAAAAAAGAACACACATTTGTTCAGCATTGTCCTTATGAAAGTGCTGAGACCACTGTTGGTCTAGAACTGGGTGTGCTCTTGGTTTATTATCTCCTTTGTGACTACTTATTGAAAACATGGTCACACTTTTGTATAATGTATATATTTGTCATTACGGAGTCAAAATAAGTGATGCTAGAAATACTAAGGGCCAGAGTTTGTTCATGTACCCCTCAGAGAGTTAACACTAAATATTACTGCTTGTGCTGAGATATTCCAAATGTACAGAGGAGCCAGACCAGATCCAAAGGATTCAAACAGAAGGAGTAAAAGAACAGATCCTGATGGGTGAGGAATTTCCCCACCATATTAGGTACCACACTGTTCAGCCTTTTTGGTGGAACAATTTGATCTAACTGACCCTGGACTAGTTTCCTGGCTGATGCAAGCTGGCGTAACTCCATTAAAGCCAGTTTATGCCAGCTGAAGATCAAGCACACAAATTTTTCTTCAATTCCACAGAGACCACATATTGTCCCACTTTCATTCTTAAGCTCACTGAATCGTGAAATTAATTTATGTACTGAACTATAAAATTAATTTATGAAAATCCAATCCATGATTACTAGAAAGGAAAGAGAGTTAATAGGATTAGTAGTAGGAAACAGGAGTTTGAGCATCCCTGTCAAGCTTGTGTATCCACAGCCAATCCATCTGGTAAAACCTGAAGGTAACACCAAGTGGGACCTGGCAGCCACAGTAACTAGCAGGGGCACTAGAAGAGTCCAACTGCAGTCCCAAGGGCACTCAGAGTCAGAACAGTTCACATGGGTGAGCCAAAACGCTCCTGCTGAAGTCCTCATCCCCAAATCCTGTGAGGACAGCAAGCAGCTGCCACTGTGGGTGAGCTCCGAAGAACCTGAAGAACATCAACATCCCCTTCGAGCTGTAGCCTCCACTGGCTCTTCCCTGACTGAACAAGTAACGACCCTTCCTTAATGGGGTCAAAAGTACTTGCAAGGTTTTTCTAGGATTCAGTAATTGCTCAGTGGAGTTCACTGCTGAAACCATGCCTGGATCCTAATGCCATGGATGGCCCCTGCCACATAAACCAGAGCACGTTTCTAAATACAATGAATGTCTTTGCAGGCCTTGAAACTGGAATGTGAGGTTTGCTCATTACACCAGTTGGGAACAGGAAAGGTTCTTGCTCATTCCCAGGAAAAAAAAAAATAAATCCTAAGGCTTTTTTTACATGAAGATCTATATTTTTTGGTTTGTTTCTCTTCCAGATGTGTCAAAGATAAGAATTACTCAGGTTCCATGTCTTGGATGCTATCATCCTATATCAGGTGACAGTTCACAAGTGTCAGAAATTCTGCAAAAGGCCATTCAGAATTTTAACAAGCACAGTGATGAGCCTGCCCTTTTCAAGCTTGTGGAAATAAAACATGCTAAAAGACAGGTTTGTACATTATTTTTCTCTAAATCTTACCAAAAAAGCAACCCAAAGCAGGTACCTTGTTTGTTTTGTGTACGTTTCTGATATTAAGGTGGCTTATATTTCATAATAAAGCATATGAAATGCATTTAAAGTGTAGATTCTATAAATAATTATCTTCATTTATAAGGAATCATTAACAGTTAGCTACTAGATTTTCAGACCTGACAACTGATAGTACATGTTTCTTTATCTACAGTTGCATCTAACCGGTGTTTAGCACCAGTTTATTTGCATTCAGTGCTGACACATGCATCTTGTGTCATCTCAGATGCTCCTGGGTACTTCACTTGGCCTCTTCCTGAGGCTCCAGCAGGAGCAGATCTCTCCTGGGGTCTGTGCCAAAGCTGCCAGCCTGCACAGATGTCTCACATACTCTACAGCCTCTCAAACAGCAGCAGGCATCGATGTTTTTGCAAGGCAGTGGGGTCCATATGTCAGCAGCTGCTATACACTATAGGATGGGTAAACGCCACATAGGAAAAATGGGAAGAAAACCAAAAAGCCAGAATGCCACTCACGGAAATATTTCTGCACACAAGAATAGCTGCTTTGCTAGAAATGACTGCTGGGGTTGTAGAAATTCTGTGTCATCTGGTATTCCATGCTACAATTCCTTCTCCGTGAAAGGCTCTCCTATGGATTGGTGTGACATTGCTAGAAAGTAAAGTTTCTTATTTGGTTTTTAACTAGTATATAACCTGACACCAAGTACAGACCCTTTTCTCTGAATATGTATGCATCAGTCAAAAAGCATCTTCTGGTCTCCTGTCAGTTTGACCCGTGACTTAATTGTCCTCTTTACATTTACTGAGGGCAATGATCCTCCTTGCTGAAAGACAAACTTGCACAACATTTAAGCCACATGACCAAATGTCACAGACAGACTGCAATCCAGCAGCTGGAAAGAGAATCATCATGTCACCTCTGGCCAACAGAGACTAGTCAGAGCCCTCCACCTCAACTGAAATGGGATGGAAAGTTCTGATATTTGATTATATTTCTCCTTTTTCACCCAATATTACCTGACCCAACACTATGATATGGAGAGATTTCATGGGTGAGAAGTACCAGCCACAGTGAGGAAAATGGAACAGCTTAATGGAGAGAAATTTTAAAAAAGGGTCACAAACACACAGAACAGTGTGTGGGAGAAGGCAAAGCCTGGGATAGAACAATTATGGGTAGATGACAAATGCAGGACACTCAACAACAAATGATGTCAGCAGTATAAAGTTACATTATTCAGAAACTGCTTCACTGTGTCCCACGCTCAGGAATGCAGGACTTGCCAGGCTGTATTAGTGTAGCCATCTATCTAGACCAGCTTCCTGTCACTGGCAGTAATAAGTAACAGGCACTTTGGAGGAGAGTGCAAGAACCCCAGCAGGATGAGGCTGCAGGTTTGCCAGGACAGGTGGAAACCAAATACAAAGGGCACTTCTCACATATGCAGGACTTAGTTTACTTTCTGTATCACAAGGACAAAAAAATCTTTTTACTGTCCATGGACACTTTATGGTTAGTGACTGCAAAGTGACTTGATGGGAAAGCACTAGAAGAATAGTTTTGCTTTCTTTGCTAATCACATTTAATAGTTTAACTTGCAATTTCATATTGGTTTAAATAAGGTATAACCTAAACATCTCTTCTAGGTGGTAGCTGGATGGAATTACATAATTGAATATGAAATTGAGGAGACAAATTGCTCCAAAGAGCAATTTCCAGATTTAACTCCAGAGTGCAGAGTCACTTCTAGAGGTGTAAGTAATCTTCAAAATCAGTTTATCGAGAAAATATCGTATTATCAAATAATCATTAAGATCTGACTCAAGAAAATATTTATAGTCTTGCTTCACTTTGTGAATGAAGTTTAAATCCAGTCTTCTACATAACTATTTATGCAATTAGAACATCCGTGTTTTCTCCTGAATCAGTGACTAAGAGGACCACTGAAATGTTTACAGATTACTCTACAGAATCTAAACAGACTCATGCAAATAATAAATCCCTTGAGAAGTTCCTATCCAGATATTCAAGGAGTTACTCATATACAACCCAAGAAGTGAAAATTAAAATTAGCACCATTTTTCGATCTTAAGACGTATTTTCTAAGTAAGTAGCTCGATTAATACTCAATCTCTATCACAGTCCAAATAAGAGAACTTGAAAAGAAATTTATTAACAAATATACATAATCTAGCTAAACAGTGCTGCAAAAACAAGTCCTCCCTCAGCTTCTTTGACCTGCAGTTGAAGTAGCTGTATCAAAAATAGAGGCTTCCTCTCTTAACTGACCTCCCTGACCCAGCTCACAAGGGGATCAGATAAACAATTCTGCAAACACAGGGCAGAGGGCAGGAATGCAGAGTCACAATGAGCAGTGGTGGTGAATGGGAGGGGACTGTCTGGCATCTGTTTCACGTGTTGTGGAAGTGCACTACTGAGGGCTACATCCAAGGGCCTCTCCTGTTCCACAATCACTCCTTGCACATTTGCAGAACGTTTCCTAAGTATTGATCAAAAAGGGAAAGAATGACAACATTGTGGTAAATAACACAAGCGTGAGAACCAGACTGGCTGAAGCAAATCCCTGCATTACCCTAGTTTGCCCTTAAACCTTAAGCAAGTTACTTAATCTGCTTGAGTCTGAGTTTCCTCAGCTGTCACCTACAGGTGATGACTTCTGTCACCTCACCTACTGCAGGAGTGCTCCCTCACTCACATACTGCTTTGGTAACCCACGGGTTGTGGGATTAGATCATTAGCACTTATTCCCTGAACTGTTAAGCAGCCTTGCTAAGAGATCATTGACAGATATTATTAGACTACCATATTCCACGAATATTTCATTCGTGGAAATGACCAAATTCCATGGAAGCTGTTTTGTACCTTTATTTAGCTCAGTACTATTCATTTTTAAACGGGACAACCAGAACTGCACCCTGTATTGAACACACATGTGAACCACTGAGCTATACTGGGACACAATGTCAGTCTCTTTAACCCGGATAATAAGTCTTGACGTTATTTTTTGTTATCTTTTCTAAACCACCACTAAGTAGATTTTTTTATGGATTACATTTTCAACTATCTGTTATAGCCCTAAGATCTTGATCCTGAATTTTAAGCCTTTCTTCTTATTCTACAGTTAATTTGATAAAGGATTTCACCAAAGCCTTTTTGAAAATCTGTGTATACTTTATCAACAGGTCTCTCTACCCATCTTTGTTGATGCTTTTGAAAAACTCTGACAAATCTGCAAAATATTACTTCTGTTTACCACAAAATTCCCCTGGATGTATTCATTCCCTCCAGTTCTTTCCTTATTACTATTTCCAATCACTGGAAAGGTGGAATCAGTTTTATGGCTCTATAACCTTTTAAAGAAAGAACAGAACAATATCTGCTTTCTTCCAGCCCTAAGATATCAAGGCAATTTTAAGCAAGTCACCTAACATAGTTCCTTTAGAAGACCTGAATAAATACAAGAAACTTCATGTTTGATTTGATAATGGCGTAATTTTCTTTTTGATCTGTACAGTTTGAGATAGAATTTCCACAGACTTCTCCACAAAATAGGATTCTGGCTTGTAAACCTCCTCATTTTTTTTCTGTAATGAATATTCAAACAGTTCATTTGGCTTCTCTTTTATGATCTTATTTTCTCCAAGTGGTCCTTTTGAATCCTGATCATTTATTGGCTCTCCAGATGTCTGTCAGGCTTCCGGCTGCCAGTATACTCAAGGAAGGAAGGAAGGAATTATTAGTAGCATTCTTGACTTATTCTGTTAGCAGGAAGGTATTAGAATGTGAGTTCGTTCATTATTTCTAAATAACAAGGAGCTGTTTTGCATTTTTTACTCCAGCGTGTAGGCAAATGTGAGGTCAAAGCATATCAGAATCTTCAGGCAGAGATGACAGAAATCAAGGACAAATGCAAACTTCAAGGTATGTTGTAGGCACAATCAAATTTAAAAGTCCTGCAATTTTCAATGTTTTTTATTGTTATTTAGTGTTACTTTTCCCCCACGCCATCTACCTGGGCACAGATTATCAGAGCTGCAGAGCTTTAGAACAGGGAGCACAGTACTCCATTAGTAGTGCTGCACTCTCACCCATTCAGCCTTGGTTTTCTTCAACACACAAATTTGTTGCTGATTACATGCACCTCGTTTCACCTAAATTAGGTCTTCCCATACGTGTAGCTGTTCCCTCTCCATATGTGCTGGCTACCCACAGCGGGCACACACAATTCTTGCTTCTATGAAAGAACTGTTGTTATGTGTCCAGTGTGACAGTAGATGCTGGTGCAGTGCTCTTTTAGATAACCAACATGTGATATTGGTGATCATATAAAACTCAAAGATATTTTGCTTTCATTTCATAGACCCAAATAGGAAGTGTTCCAAAAGGCAGAGGTCTATAACTGTTTTTCCCAGCCTTTACCTACACTGAATTTTTGTTTCTTAGATCTGAAATCTGTTGGTCTCTTTCAGGTGAGGAACCAGTACGTCCTGCCATCTGCCCAGGCTGTCCAAGGACTATCCCAAGAACCAGTCCAGAACTGCAGGAACTACTGAAGGTTTCTATGGAGAAGTATAATTCGGAGAGCAATGAAGATTTCTACTATAAACATGGAGAAGTACAATCAGTGACAGTTCAGGTTGGGATTACAGACATGACCTTATCATTGGTGTGAGCTGAAAGTTAGCTCAAGTTTGTATTTAGCTTTGAAATAATGTTTTCCTCTAAGTGTTGATACATTTGGTAACTGAAATATCCATGCAATTTTTCTTGAAAAATTTTATTCATCTTGTCTTGCATTCAAAAATTATTCAAAAATCTCCCATCTCTTGAAATTTCATTTTTTTTCTTAAAACAAAATTATTTTTAAAGCATGAGAAGAAGGCTGACTCGGGGTATTTAATTTCTTCATATCTACCCCACTTTTTACCAGCCTTTGTAACATATGTTAGACTTCTAAAGTATAAAAGATGTATTAGACAGAACTACTCCCTTGATCCAACCCACCAATACTCTCTTTGTTATTTTAAGCAGTGTCCACACCACAGTAGGTGCACAGTCCAAGAAATGAGGCTTCTTAATTTACCTTAGAAATTTGTTATTTTATATACTGATTGTGCTGCTAGATTCAGAAACAGATAGCTGTGCATAACATAAGATAAGCAGAGAAATAGAGCTGGATAAAGAGGAACAGGGAATCTGGAGGATAATATTGGTCAGTATTTGCATCTGCCTTGTTTACTGTTCCAACACATAAAACAGAGGTTAAAAACAGAACTGCAAATAAGACAATGAAGTAGTTCAGAAAATACTTGGTCACACCAGAATTTTTCTAAATAGCTCATGTTATCTTACTAATAACATCTGTGCTTTTTCTTTTTTCTTCTTTCAAACGGTTTTCTCCTTTCTGACTTTCCATATCATACTGATATTAGCATGCACACATTTTTAAAATAGACTTCAGAGAGACAGAATTTCATGTTTTGCCTGCTGTCTCTGAAGCAAGATATATTATCTCAAGCTCTGTGAAAAATACTAAGAGAACTCATAGAAGGCACATTCTTGAACCCTTGCAGATTCTCTCTTTAATGAGTTTGGCAAATAGGTTCATTTTCAGCTGAGCCCGTTCATCACACACTTCATTTTACTCACATTCCACTTTTGTTACATCATATCTGGCTCTCTACAGCACTATCTCTAATGATTTCATCTGTTACTAATGAAATTACTACAGGCATCTGCCCAATATTATTCTGGCCTTTTCTGCTTCCTTCAGCTTCAATGATGGAATTTTTGAGAGTGGGAACCAGAGTAAATAAGTCAGTTGATTAGAAGCAGACAGGTTTACTGACAAATATTTTAATACTGTTCTTCCTAACATATGTTGGTCCAGTGGTTAGGACTTGTAGAATATAAGTAGTACAAGCTTGTAGAAAATCATCTTTCCTGTGAACCCTTTTCAATAAAATGCTTTTAGCATAGAAAGCCTTTTTGTTATATTTGCAGGTGGTTGCAGGAAAAAATTATCAAGTAAAATTTAGAGCCTGGAAGACAAACTGCTCAAAGAGTGAGTTTGAAAACCTTAATGAAGACTGTGAAGCCTCATCAGACAGTGTAAGTAATGATGATGTTGCCAACTGTAATGTTCCTAGTGGACAAATTAATTTGCACCAGAAATTGTAAACACTTCAGTAAAATCACATCCTGAATTCTGTTACCTCTTTCAGTATACTTTTGTTTCAAGAAGAGCAGCTTTCACTGTTTGTAACCCAAGCCAGTGACATTTAAAAACTGAGTCACTCCAGCTGCAGGATCAGTGCTCACTGCAAAGCCAAAGGAGCTTTCTTTTGATAATAATCAACCAAAGAAAGGAAAGGACAAGGTTGCTGCAAAATGAAATAGCTGCAATACTCCTGACTCTGTGGACTTGCAGCTAAGGAAAACATGAGACTGGAGTGTTACTTGTGTGCAAAGGAATGATGTCTCTGGAGTGCATGCTGCTGATACCGGAAAAATGTGTTCCGGACACACTGGAAAGTCACACTGATAGGGCCAGGAACCATTGCCAAGGGAGTTGTTTGGGAAGGGGGGCTTTATATCGCCTCTCTTTTCCCACCATATGAACAGTGCTTACTTGTGAGATTTGAAAATTTGTGTGTGCAGTAGACAATACAAAACAAAATTTAAAAAAAGCCTTTATCTCTATTTCAATTTCCCAATTTTTAGTAGGAGAAATACTATCAACAAACAGTATTTCTTAGGAATATCATGAAGATTAAAGTTAGTGCTCCAAAAGTGCTGGAGATGGAAGATCCAATTTTCAGAACCCAATCTCAAATCCAAAGTTGAATTAAAGTGTTCACACAGGCATACTATGACCTCAAAAATAAATATTCATCACTAACATAGATTTCATAAATATTTGGGTAAAGTTCCAAGTATTTTAAAATATTATTAGAAAAAACTTTTTTTTCAGGCACAACTCTCTTCCTTTGTGTCTGATGTTTTGTTGCCTTAATGTGTTGGTTTTGTTTTGTCAACAGACATCACTGTCGTGTGAAGCACAAATTTATGTGGTCCCATGGGAGAACAAAATCACTCCAAAGGTTAACTGCTCTGAAGAACGGAGACTGGTATGATTCCTCTTCATCACCCACCATCTTAAGTAGAGCAAAAAACAAAGGCAGACATTAAATTCTTTATCTATTCCAAATTATCCCATATTTTGTACCAAAAAAAAAGGAACACATAGTTCTTTCCACAACCTCAGTAATGCCACACTTTTCCTTCTCACCCTCTAACCTGAGCAAGCTGTTACATCGAAGTCAGCTTCTCCACAAGGTGAGACAGGGGCCAACAAGGTGATCACAGCAACAAAGGCCACAGCACAGGGAGAATGTCCTGCCTGTTGACTGCTCCTTTGCACTGTCAGTTATGCTCTGAAGTATCAAACCCCATCAGCTCCTTTAAATTACTATTCATACTAGGTTTGAAACTTGAAAGAAAAATGTATTTGGCAACACAATACTTATACCCCACAGATTGCCAAAGCATCTGTGAACCTTTTCATATCAGCTGAGTGGCAGTTCGCCTGCCACTGTTGTCAATCTCTGCCAGAGTTTCTTCCTACTCAGCTCTACAATTAACTAACCCTGAACATGGGTCAGTTTGAAAATCTCAGAATAGAATATAAATATATTTTATTAACTTTCTGATGCTTGCCCTTTTTTTAATAAATGCAGAGATTCCCATGCTACACTGAATAAAGACAGATTAACCTGCTCTCATAATTAATAACTTCACTGTGCTCAGAACCTTCATAACTACATATCAATTATGTATCAATTAATATTTTTCCTCTCTATTTTCACTACAATATTGTATCCACTTCAACTTTCAAATTTAGTTCCATCCCAAATAACTCGGATTTACAGCTAGATAATGATCAGAGGCTTTGGTGGAGAGAAATGAAACCCATGTTGGACAGTGACTGTGCCCCATGTATTCAGTCTTTGTCTTCGAGGTGAACAGTGATAGGGGAGTAGAGATCACTCAATAACAATTGAGTGTTTGATATTATCAGCTTTTACCTATGTGTGTTATTTCTAGGCAGTATTCTGAAATGCATATGCCAAATCTTGAGGCAAAAAATTGAATAGTTACATTTTATATAACAAAATGGCACAGATCTTTTGTATATTCTGCTATTGACACTACTCAGAGACATGTTAGCCTTTAGCATAAATTGGTTTTATACATCAGAGTATTATAATCTAACAATTGTGGGGACTTTTAGTCCTAGAAATCACCTGTATTGTTCACAAATTAAAACCAGTACATGTGTTTTGCTCTCTATAGTATCATTCCTCTCCTTAACTGGCAGAATTTCAGTGATATAGATATTTTTCGTTTACACATATAGCTGCTAAAATACTCCAGAATTATTTGGGAGGATGTTTATGTTTGTATACTGATCACAGATAGAAGAGAGAATTATTTAATTTACTTTAAAAATCTACTAAATGATTCAGGTACTGCAACGGGCCAGCTTCTGAATTTGCCAAATCTGAAGCAATTGTTCTTGTTCAGGTAACAAATGTGGCTATTATGGCTCTGTCTTTTAGGCATTTTTTGCAAGAAGGCCTCCTGGATTCACACCTTTCCGGACTGCTTTACGCTCAGATGCTGCAGAAGACAGTCAAAGTCCTGGCAAAGAAACTCAGGCAGATGCTGGACAGGAACCGGAAAGCAAAGGTGAACCTGAGCATAAATAGGGGCACGGATGTAAAAAGGATCATGAGTCTGACAAAAGGCATGGGCATGAAATCGGTTGAGGGTGCAGAACTGGCCATGGGTGTGGGCATAAAAAACCCAGTAAAAATGGTAAACATCCAAACCTCATCCTCTGGGGAGTCCAGTGAAAGGGATTTTAATCAAAACAAAACCATCCCATCATTCAGTGCTGAAACAGCACCAGGGATTGCAAGAAAGGAAACCAATACACCTGCAGAGCCACTAATTCTTCCTCATACTTCTTCATTTAATGGTTGCCAGATCGCCCAGAATCTCTTCACCCCAGATGTCCTGGAAAACCATGGAAACAAATTATGGATCTTCCAGACCCTCCTAGCTTTCCCAGAGAATTCACAAATGAGGATCTCTTGCCTTCTGCAGCAGAAAACGTTGATTCAGCAACAGCAAACGAAGAGGAAGACTTTGATCTCGCAGATGCTTTACAATAATTCAAACATTATAGGATCCTTTTCAGAAATGACACATAGAAAATAAGAAAAATAGTACCTTTTGAAATGTATAAAATGTGAAGAGGCAAAAGCTCCTATTCTGTTAACTGAAAGACTCAAGTAGGTCACCAGCACTTCTGGGGACCTAAGACCATATGGCAGTGCTGTTATCTGCATATATTTGCAAATATGTAAATCAGTGTAACTCATCTGCCTCGAGTTGCTATAAGCATAAAGTGAATCACTGCATCAAATCTCACTGTATTATATTTAAAACAATGGCAGAAAGAATTTTGCAGATTACATGAAGAATCTCAACCAAATATGGGTAAAACAAAAGCAAGATAATAGAGAGAAAGGGAGCCTCTTCATATATATGAAATAATATTTCTCTGATTTACTGGAGTGAAATAAAGAACAAAATAAAACAAAGGAACCTGTTTTACCTGACAATTTTTTTAAACAAATTAAAATTGCCACTAGTCTATCACTAGCAGGTTGTTCTGTTGGATAACAGGGACAGCTGAGAGAACCCTAAACAAAGCAGTTTTATTATTTCCTATACATATTATATTAACTACACGGTAGAAGCTCTATGATTGACAGATTTTCATGTGGCAGAGGTGCACAAATATTACAAATCAGATGACAAAATTACAAATTCTTAAGACACCTAAAATTTGTTTGCCTTCTTTCATTATTGGGTTGTGCATAATTTTGAGACTGGACTGAATTTTCGATTCTGGATATCTTCCAAAGGTTGGTGGTTTTGTGGGACACATTAGCTAAAAAGCACTGAATATTTCTTGCAAATTAAAGCATGTTTTCCCTCTGTATGGATCCAATAACTTATTCAGCTGAAAAAATATAATCCATAGCAATAAACAAATAAATACTTTAGTACCCAAATCAGTTCACCAGTTAGAACCACTACTTAGTCCTGTAGCAGTTTGACAGGGTAAGGTCCTACAGGTGGTAGCACTTCACTGGTATTGTTGAGAAAGATCATATTGCTTGAAAGCACAGAGTTATTATCCTCCAACGCAGCTGCAATTCCCTGAAGTTGCTCATCCCAGTTCCTGGGATTCTGTGGCATCAAGACTATATATTCAACAGCTGGGAATGAGCCCTTCTTTTGTGTGCTGTGCTTCTATGGCCATCACCTTCCTGGTGAGGAAGAACTGGACAGGTGAAGTCCATTCAGAGAATGCAAATGGATGGATGAACAGGATCAGGAGGTCTTGGCACAACGGGTCCGGGATGATCTTGAAAGAGAAGTAGATATTGGGAATGGTCAGAAGACACAGAAGTAAAAAGGACAGAGGCAGGGTGGAATGATAAGGACAGGGTGAAAAGAATAAAAGAAAACAGCAAATGAGTGGCAAAAATTGAAACAGACTGAACGGGATGGAGAAGTGGGTGAAGGCACCATGGCCAAGGAGCTAAAAAGGACAGGAAGTGAAGAAGGCAGGTAAGAACAAAAGTAAAAAGCAAGAGATGTGTGCAGGAGGGTCTCTCCGAATTGCAGCAGGGCAGTCCCCAACACATCACAGAACTGAACTCATACTGCCTTGAATCTAAACATTCCCTGGCAGTGTAGGCACACCTCCCCCCTCTGGTGCCTGGTTGCTTTTTTCTAATTGCATTAAAAGCTTCATTGAAATGTATTGAAAAAGTCATGAAGTTCAAAATTAGAAATGGTCCCTGTGAATATAAAGTCAGCCTGGTTACGTGCATCTAAACGGTTTTTTTTTTACACAGTGTCATTGGCTGCCAGATAGACAGATAGGCAGATATTTGTCATGACTGGTGATATACAATCAGAATCACTGTATTTCCTTTCTTTCTGAAAACTAAGTCACCAATCTTTCAGAAGTCATACAACTTCACTGGAGTTCCATTTTAAAGAAAGATACAAAAATAATAAGTCCTGGATCAATCACTAATCAAATCCTGCATTTTTTTTTCCCATTCCTTTCCTTGCAGCATAGAATGCAGTCTATCTTCTCTTTTTACCACATGACAAGTACTAAACTTACAAAGCTAGAAAAAGGAAAGCCTTGAGACTTCTCTTTAGTTCTCTGCTTCTTTTCTTTTTTTTTTTCTGAATTTTGACTCATGATTTTATCTGTATCTGCAAACTCTGTGTATACTGAATTATTAAAAAGAGCATAAGCTCAAACCAGTTTTTCTTTAAATCACCCTATCAACGTAAGTAATAAGTATAAAATTACAGTAAAATAAATAAAGATGCAAAGGTGAGAAAAACAAAGTTCTCTTCCCATTTCCAATGTCCCTGTTCTGAATGAAAAGACAGTCACACCCTTGATGTATTCTCCCCACAGAGAATCATATCTACATGACCATGAGTAGTGAGACAGACTGAGTGGTCACTTACCATGTGCTATAGTGATGATGTGAAGTTTCATTAATGTTTAATACAAATATGACAATTTCAATTTGCTCTTATAATTTACAAAAATAATTACGTTTGTAAAAAAATCATTCTGGAATAAAAATCAGTATTCCAGTCTAAAAATTCTGAAACAGAATGTTTGGATATTTTTAGAACGGAACATTTCAATTTCTCATTGACATGTTCTCATTTACAACAAAACAGCACTTTCTGACGGAAGAATCTGCTGTCAGAAAACTACTGACCAGCCTTTTTTCAGCTCTGCTGCTGAGAGCTCTGCAAAGCTCCCAGCTTCTCCTCCTGCTGGAATCACGCTGGCGCACTCTGTCCAGGGACCACAGTGGCTAACGAGCACTTTCCTCCTTGGCCAGCAGATGGCACATTTTTTGCCACAGGGTTTATGATCTCCAAATTTTGTCAGTTTTGTGATTGCCAGGAAAGGCTTAGTAGGCTTAACACTCAGCACTTCGTTTGGGTGAGTAACAATGTAGATAAGAACACCCCATCTGTGCAATCTGTTTTAAATATTAAGCTCTAGCAACAGAGCTCCAAAGTTTGCCAGTTAATTATGAGCAAGGTGTATAAATAATGCTCTAAGTGTAATTTCATGAACATAAAAAATAAAGGCTACTCCTATACCAGAAAGATTGCATTCTTAGTGATGCAGATAATGCAGGAACTACGAGTCTGGGGTATTGAAAACATGTCTGAATTAAAGCTTTGTTCACGATACTGCTGACATCCAGAGCTGCATGAAGGCCATTCTGCAGCTGTCTGAATTTAATGTGCTCTCTCTCGTTCATTCCACCTGTGACTGTGACACAAAATATGTATTTTAACTGACCATGAAAAATTCCTCAGCTTTACTATGGATGGCCTATTGGATTTTTGCCATGATTCAGACACGACCTTTTAATCACACTCAGCAGTTCCACTCATCCTCCTGTGCTATGTTGACACAGCGTAAGCCATGGGAGAGAGCTGTGCAAACACCTGACATCAGAACACGGGGAGCATTAACAATGAACACTGGCAGTCGATAAGATGTAAGAACCCATTTCCTTCCTTGTTTTCTCAGGTCTCTCAGCCAGCAAGATAATTGCTCCCAATTTAGGAATATCAGCTCTGAGGATAAAACAAGTATAAGAGGCTGCAGAATTAGAAATGGCATCATTATGTGGCCATTGTCATGTAGACAGAGCTGTTCCGAATCCAAATTACAAACTCCTCAAATATTCTTACAAAATAACAGTGGGGTTAGATATTTTCTATATCTATATAGAAACCAGCTACTCACACACAACTGCTAATGCTGCTGTGTTTACAACACTACATTAGTATAATTCAGTTTCCACAGTTTTAATTAAGTTTTAAGTGAAGGTCATTTGGGAAAATGTAATAAATAACACAATGTTTCTACTGCATTCTAAAATAAGAGAAAGGCTGCTTTAAGGAGGAAAGAGGGAAGGTTTTCCTAATTGGGTAAGGCATCTTTCTACAATGAATGCTGGTAGTACTGCCCTTCCTGCACTGGTTTCAATCTGCTGCTCAGCGAAAACTCAACCATAAGCTCCAAAGAAGTAACTCCTACCAATATGGAGTAACAGGGATTCAAAATTTGACAGCAATTCTTTTCTCTTCTGCCATGAACATTGACAGTGCTGATCTGTGGTTGAAGATCAGACACTAACTTACTTACCCTACTGTTTCAGTTCAAATTCAGCCACAGAGAATCAGAATTCTCTGCAGAATCCAGAGATATGCCAAAGAATTACATTTGTTTTAAAAGTGAAGAGACAATATATATTTATGAGAAGCACTGTCTGAATTTGGTGGATGCCTCTCTACCTTTCACTGGATACACTTATCACAGGAGCCATAACAGACCAGTTGGCTTGAAACAAAAAAATAATAATATGAGTGAAAAAGAAGGGAACAAATCTGACTAGGGCAGAGAATGACCAAGGAAGTACCTGCCACTCAGGGAGAACATATTTTTAACTGAAACTTAGATTACTATAAAAAACTTCAAACAGTTGGGGTAGACAAGAACTGAGGATTATTGATTTCAAGTTGGGGAACATAATGCTCATCAACAGGAGCTATAACACGTTTAAAGAAAGACTTTGACCTACATTCCCAAAACAGTAGAGTTTAGTACCTTGAAAACCCACCAGACACATGTGAAGAAACATAGTTTTATTTCTTATTCTAACCCTTAAGCATGTCAGCAGAAGTTAATTCTTAGACATTCAATCCAAAAGAAAAAAAGATTAACGCCATAAAACATCACGGAAAAGTAAATCTACTCTAGCTGAATCCTCTTTGTTTATATGTGCCAGGTGTTCTTGCAGCTATATATTAACAAAAAGAGTAGTAATGCTCACAAATTAATAAAAATAAAGGGGTATAATGGGACATAGCTCAGGCTTTGCAAAAGAAAAAAAATCAGTTCCAGAAGGAATCTAGAATTCAGACTGATCATTTAAGCAGTCTTCTGACTGCTAAACTAAAATCTCCTGTTTAAGTGCAGAGGCCTGATTTTAAATTGTGCTGAGAAGTCTGTGCTCCCATTAACCTTAAACAGCATTATGGGTACCCAGCATTTCAAAAATCAGGCCTTAGAGCACTCAGCCAAAGTCTATGATGTAGAAAACTGATATTACTTGGAAGTGGCTGAGATGGACATTGAGCAGCGCAACGCCTGAGAAAGGTCATTATGGGCAGAATGAACCTTCAAAGTAGCTCTTATGTTTTACAGGGCTTTGGGAATTGGTGCAGGTACTGGTATTAACAACAGCAGCACTAGTGGCTTAACAGCTTTCTTTCCTGGCCCAAATACAGAGATCACAATGTTCTGGGTAATGTTTTGCCACACTTCCTTATTCTCTTGATCACTTCCACAACATAAACTAGGTGGAAGAATCAAGCAAACAAAGCATAAACTACAAGATCACCTTTCTCTTCAGTGTTCAATCCAGATTTATAGGCAGATTAGTAGATTTACAAACAACTCCTCTGCCCTGTTTGGCTTCCAATTAAGTTACTTTTCTATTGTAAGGCAACCAAGACGGCTCTGGAACTTTGACACAAGGTGACAGATCTGTTGTTATATCCGACAGTTTGGCCCTGGAACAGGGTCAATACGAAGGTTATAATGTGAGTGCACTCCACTCAAAACATTTCTGTATCAGCACTGCTGCAGCTCTGCTCTTTTTCACTGTAAATACATATTAGCCACCATCAACCCATCAACTGGAACCAATAAGTATTCACACCATTTGCAAATTTATGAGAATAACCTGTCATTTAGCAACATTGTGCTTCTGCCACCTGTGTTTGCCGATGGAGAACCATTAAATCGATCTTAGACTGCAATACTAACCTTCCACTAAATGGTTATTCTAAGGCAACTGAATTTTAGTCCGCATGGGGTCCATCCATTCCTTCTTTAAGGAGTTACTGTACAGTAAGGTGTTTATTATACACTCATATTTTTTTGAATAATCACCTTACAACTCTGAACAACCCAAACTAATTTGACCCAGAAGTTCAGTGATCTCTTCTGAAACGTAGCACCCAATGCTCTGCGGAACTCAGTCCTAACACAAACTCAGCAAGGCACTAACAACTGTTCGGAGCAGAAGGTGATTAAACCCCTTGCTGACACTGAACTAAATCACAATCACTTGTATTGCCAGGGGGTGCCTCAGCCATGGATTAAGCTCAAAGGACCCATGCAAACCTTAACAGGATGTCATCAACCCCAAGTGCACTGGGGACCACAGTAAATAAAAAGAATGATTCTGAAGACTGCAGAACTGTCTGCAGCTAATGGGTCTGACAAAACTAGTCTGAATCACAAAATGAGTCTGACTAGTGAAAATAGACTTAAACATCCAATTCCCTATGATGTACCTTGGAAGGGGCAACTGATGTGTTTGTGATTGATGTACCCTGCCCAGTGCCACTCATGGCTGGGAAATGGCATGTATGAGCTAAGCTCTGTGATCTCAAAGAATAACAATTTCACAGTGAGAGATGGCAATACTAAAAAAAAAAGTGAATCCCTATTTACAGCCCAAAGTGCCAAACTACCAGGCTGCTATAGGAAGAAAATTCACTCTGACCCAAATTGCAAACAGACTGCAGGAGAATAGTCAAACACCATCTGATAAATGGTGATAAAGTGCAAAACAAGAAATTGTGAGAAAGGGCTGTTCTATCCAAGCACACTCGATAACACAGCAAACAGATGGTTAAGCAATATCAACACAGGAGTACGAGCAGAGCTAAGACAGTGTTATCGCAGCCTCCACAGTTTGTTTAATTCTCTTCAAGGCCCCACAGCTCAAACATGGCAGGTGTGCCAGGTTCGCAGTGCAGGGCACGTGGGTTCAGTTGCCTCAGAAAGAGCCAAAAGACTGAGACAAGGACCAGGTGAAGGACAGCAAAAACACATACCATGCTAGACAGATGTAGAAACAGCAGCAGCAGCTTTTGCATGAGTGTTTCACATATAATTCTGCAATGATCTTGAAGAATCTTAGACTACAAAGCTCACCCCATTAAAGAGATCCCACAGAAAGCATGTTTGATGTCAGTTCTGTAGTCAGTATTCTTGAGTACCTAATATTTATTTTTCACTTATTTATTACACATTTCCACTCAAAAGACATCTACTTAGAAAACAGAAGATGAAAGATCATTGATAAAAGGTGGATAACACATCAATATGCCCCACCAATCTTAGCACAAAAAACATAGTTTCACTTGCATTTTGAAAGGTTTCACAGCACTGCACAGCTGAATGCAACAACTGACATATTTTAATATATACAAACAGAATTCAATCAGCTCAATGTTACGCTGAAATTTTTACCACCACTTTTTCCTCTTATCTCTCTACTGAGTTTTTTCACAGATGTCTTTACCCACGGTAACAATGTTAATGCCAAAGTAGTATCAAAAAGCAGCTACCTTGAAGCAGCAGTGAGTATTTTCTAAAGGAAAAAGTCACTCTTCTTCTCCCTCCTTTCATTGCAGTATTTCCTCCTGAAAGCACGCGAGTGTGCTTGCTTGCTCATCACTCCTGCTACCCTATACAACTGAGAGAGCTTTGTTCTTCTGCACCAGCAGTTCTGCTCATGAACACTGACACTGAATTTCCTTTTTTAGACAGCAAGGACGCAGACTTTCTTCCTCTTCTCCCCCCTCTCTGCCTCGCCTCCCCTCCCCCTCCCACAGTCTTTGCTGTGCCCTCATCTTACCTTCAACAGCACAAGAAATCCATGCTGCAGTTTTTTTCCTCGTTAGCAGCTCTATGGCAACAGCAGCTCTGAGGCAGCAGTCCTTCACAGTTCTCACTTCTCTCTCTCTCCTTCTGCATAAAGATACACAGTCTGTTTGCCCTGGAAATTAGCAAAGACAATTCTGATGTGATGGCAATTAACAAACACAATTCCAAAATTATTTCAGTAAAAAGTGTGCTCCCTGGGGCACAGAGTTGTATTCCCAAAAGAACTGAATGTTAGCAATGCAAATGAATAATAGTAAAGGAAATCAGAGAACTCTTTTTGTGTAATTAACTGTAAAATCATCTTTGTGATAACTAAGCTTTCTCGAACACAAATGTGAAAAAGCAGAACTCTGAGCTTAAGATACACAAAATATCACATCAAAATGAAGTCCTGAATCTAAAAGTATTTGTCATTGTTTGACTGAATCTTTCTTTATTTGTTATTAACACATAACTTAAAGCAGTGGTTTGTTAAGTTCCTACTAAAATAAAAGCAGTAATGGCATACAAGAATTCATAGTCTTGTAACCCATGGAAAAATATATAAATACATTTAGAAATGGTAACACAAACTACCATGGGCAAAAAAGCAAAAAAAGAAAAAATATCAGTAATTGGGTGGTTACTGAGTACTATAGTATCTGCCTGCTTAGAAATTAGGATTTTCCTGACTTTGCTACTTTTAAATTAATCAGAAGAATGAGCTACAAATAAATATTGAATATGACAGCAAATAAACAGCTCCTTAAGACTCAGAATTATTATCAGAAACTCTTTAATTAAACTAAAGTACCTAGCACACGATAAAAGCACTTTGAATAGAGGCACATACATTTTATTTATTTATTCATGGCAAAAAAACTGTCAGTAAATTATAATCTAATCACTTTCATGAAATCTAATCACATGCATGAAATAAATGAATCAATATATTCCTGCAATTCAGCATGAACTTGCATTTCTGTCTCCTGCTGTGTAAAGAACAAAGGTTTCTGGCCACTGCCAATTGCTGTGACATGATGTGTTAAAGTGCATGTCCTGGAGTGGCACAAGCAATGCCACAATTATTCTTATCCAAAGCAACAGGATCACCTGCATCTTGCCCTGGCCACGCATTAGGCCGTGTCCACACTTGCTTGTGTTGGTGGACCCCAGGAAAACGCAGGCAGCTGTTCATGGGTGCAACCTGAGGGGAAAAGAAGGAATTCTCTGCTATCCTGCACGTGTTCATTTTTGCCTCATGTGGCAGATCTCAGTCAGCATACAAAACAATATATAATAGCAATCTGGGATGGGTTAAAGCACAAACAACGGGGGCTAAGGACTGGCCTACAGAGGCTTCACAGCATGAACAGAAGCCCCAAACAACAGAGCAGGACAGTCACAATTAGCAGCTCACTTGGCACTTCAGCTTCATGGACACACATTTCAAACCCAGACACGACAAGAGCATGAATCTGTAACTGTTCAAGAGAAAAGCTTTGGAATAGTTATATTTTTCATCCCCAAAAGATCTCAGAAAGATTGAGAAAACAAACAAACAAAATTATTACAGAAGTCATAATGTTTATCTTGATTAAGTTTTTAAACTTTTCCTCACCCAGAGCTCACTGCTTTGCAGGCTGAAGCATAGCACACAAAGCTATCAGGCCCAGCCTCAAACAGTTTACAGTCTAAGAGATTCTTCAAAGACAGATGATAATTTCCATTGTGCAAACAGATAAAAGAAGGGCACAAAGCTGAAACTAATTATCTATACTTTCACATTAAGCCAGCATCAGTAACAGAAACTGATTCTGAGCTATAGTTACCTGAAGAAATTAATAGTCTCAATTTTCTTGTGAAAAGTAAATCTCAGTAGGAAACTTTCAGTTTGTAGAAATTAAGATTTACCTTGAGGTAATACCTTTGGCTACACAGCTCATTTTATTAATGACAAAGTATTTATTGTTATTTTTAACTTTTACATGCTGTAACAAACTAGAAACTGCAAACTGTTTTGAAACTTAAAATGCGCTGATAGAGAAGGAGCAAGAGAATTCAGTTAACAGACAAGGCTGGATATGGTCACAGAAAGAGCTTCTGTTAAAGAACAATGAAGTAATTTGTGTGATATCTCACTCTTGCTGCTTAGGGATGTGCATGTTTTAAATATCCTGACAATAAAGGCCTGTAAGACACTCACAGCAAAGTTCTCTGTGCAACACTGTATCAGTTGATAAAACCCTGCATTTGTTGTCACTAATCTGAGATGGGCCCTCATAACTCACAGCACTGCAGACACTGAACAGCACAGTGTGTTTGCCCTGATGTCCAAAAGTGTGATTTGGATGGGGAAGGACAGAGTCGAGTCCCGGCTCCCATCGGTCAGGACACAGAGCGTCTATCAAGGTTCACGTATCTACAACATACACAAGAGATTATTACTTTTTTACCACAAACTAGTCCTGTGAATTTACCCCTGTAAAAATCAAAGTCCTGCTTGGCCCTTTTGGTGTTTTAATCTTGGGCTTGGTGCATTTGCATTACTTCCTCCTGCTAAGAACACTCAACATTTTATCAATGAGGAAAAGTACTCAGATTAAATAGAGAGCACAGGTCTGCCTGTAGTGGCTGTTCTAATAATCAAACAAGTCAAATCAGCAATTAAAAACCTCAAGCAATGTCAGTTGATTCCAAATTTGAATAATCATGATAATAAGTAATGTGCACAGATGGTTAACCAATAGCAGAGGGAAAAATGTTTTCTTAAAAATAATGCACAGGCTCATACCTTTCTCTCAGAATTGGAAAAAAATATTCTTTGCAGACTGCCTCCCAGAAATATACGACATGCACTATTGCATGGTAGTGCAAAAGACTTCCAGTAGACTTAAATGTAACCACTACTGTGTCAGGATGTTATCAGCAGCTGCCACTTGGTTCATCTCTTGGCTTTTCTTTACTTTTGCAATAGAAAGAACAAACTCTATCCTGAAAGTACTTGTAACTTGTATCAAAGATTTCTAGGCCTCCTGCCATTACTGACCCCCACGTTTCAATCATTTGCCCACACGTAACCTCTGAGGCAAAACCCATCACCTCACTTTGCAGAGGAGAAAACTCAAGAGCAAAAAGAGCTCTCATTACTGTAAGAGTCAATGGCAAGTCTCTAATAAATATAATCTGTTCAATTTTAGTGTTGAATTTACATGTCTGTGGCCACATTGAGAGTCCTTAACACAACAAAGAACAGAACTAAGCCGACTTCATGTCCTGGACCCAACTACAAGCCTTGAAAACTACAACAAAGGATCTATTTGCTCAATGAGGGAGAATATTCAAGGCCTAAAACTGTAATTATTGAGTTTTATAGCATGCAGAGGACTGAATGACTACAAAAATCATAGAAAGAAAAGGGTATTTCTGTTTCAAGTATTTGAGTTAAGATTTTATTGTGCCAACATTCTTCTCATTACCAGAATTGTTACTAAAATTACAAGACCACCATAAGTGATCCCACATGATAGCTTTCTTAGTTTATACTCCTTTAAAGAATTAACAGTAATTTACATGCTTCCTCTAAGAAATGAAACACTGATTTTCTAAAATTAACCCTAGTTTTTTATTAGAAGCCCAGTGGAATGCTAACTAAAGTAAAAGGGAGGTTTTTCACAAATTCAAAGGCCACTGAATGAAACTATATATACCTACTATAAAAATAAGTAGTATTTCACTTCCCTTAGTTCTTAAGATTTTTTTACCCTCTGAGACAGGGCTGAGAATCCTGAGTTCCTCTGAGGGCCCAGAACACTTCTGCCACTTCCTTTCAGCAACAGTTCACTAAAACTTTCCCACTGTATAAACCAGAGAACTTCATTATTTCAGAATACAAAGTACATAACAGATAACTTCAAACCTCTGAAGGCAGGAAGGTCACTATGAGTCTGAATTTAAGCTCCAAACTCTAAGAGGAGATGAATTAATGCATGAATAACTGGAAATATTAAATTCACACAACTTTGTTCTTTCTTTTTAAAAAAATTAGTCTTAAATAGTTTAACAAATTAATATCATCAAGGGAAGAAAAATTTAACTGGTAATGGGAGAAATTAGGCTAAGAAACAAAACTAGGCAAAACTGAAGCAGGAACACTCCTTGGATACTTGTGCTCCAAGCAACTAGGAAGGACAAGCCAAAACCACTGTGCATACATTTCAGACAAGTGAGTCAGCTGGCCAGCAAAAGGTCCTGTCCACCCCACATCCTCTACACAAGCCTGAATATCATGAATAGACTGAGCATGTGAGACAATTAAATCAACCAAAGCAGTTTAAATCCCACTGCCTGTCTATAGTGCTTGGCACCAAAGTAATTTAAGCATATTTGAAAATGTTCCTTATTGACCTAGTGCACAACTATTTAGTGAGACAGAACTTTGACTGGGAGAGGAAATTCGGTATCTGAATGTACTTTTAATTCACTCAACAGGGACATCACTGAGATTTCACAACACAAATTTGACTACAGTTACAAAGCGTAGAAATATCGGTCAAAGCGTAACAAAGTTGTAAATTAATTTCAAAAAAGGATGACAAAGCAAACCTGGCAGCCCAACATACTAAAGTCATCATAATGTGGATTTCAGATTACATGAGAGACTGCAGAATACAAAGCCAGCTCCCTCAGTCCATTAAAAACACTGCATCTTATAAATTCCTAGTGTTTAGCTTTTTTAAATTGTAATTTCAGCGGAATGAAAAAAAAATGCATTAATGAAACCCTGACTACTTTTAAATAACAAGCATGGGACTCCAGGAATTTGGACTTTCTTTCTCCCCTGGAGGTTTTCCAGAATCTTTCCTATCCACTCCTACATCTGAGGAAGAGCACTTTTGTTTAGGCAAGATCCTCTGGGACCGATGAACTGAAAAACATGACTTCTTGCTAACAACACCCTAACAAATCATCTTGATCCTTGACATGACCTACTGAGAGCGAGCTCTGTCTGTTTACCATTACTTTCTTTGCCCTGCTAAGTCATGACAATCAAATAATACACAGCCCCCAGTCCCGCACCAGACTTGCAAATGCAGGAGAGGAACTCAGGGATGTTCCAGGTTTCCTGTGAAGTACGTGACAGTTTCATAGCAAATTCAAATCACACCATGAAATTTCTAAAAGGAGATTTCTGAGATTTCCTGATGCAAACTGAACCACAGCCTTTGCCAGAATATTGGTGAGCAGGGATTACTCAACTGGAGCTCAGTTTCAGGAGGTGTCAGCTCCTACTGCTTTCTTTAGATACATCATTCCTTACTTCAATCTGCATGACTAATGACTGGAAACCCAGCTGCTAAACCAGCTAGTCCATCTGTTACCCCCTGTTAATAAATGTATAATTATGTTCACTCTCACTAAAGAGCTCATGATTCACTGGGATTGTCTTTTTGGGAAACATCTACTGAAGTATATTAGGTGCACATATATATGTGGCCGTGCATCCTATCTTTAGTACACAGACGTATTATTTAGTGTCTTCTTGGTATCTCTTCTGCCTGATGAAAACATGAACCTGATCCCTGAGGAACAAGTTTTCAGTTGAGGCTGCTCTAGAAAGCTTAATCAGATCTAAAGCCAGGGGACCACAAGAAATCCCAGTGTAATTCCAAGATTTTTGTCAGTGACAAAATCTGACCTTTCAGTACCTCCTCACTGTGATGCTTCATGTTCAGAACACAAATAATTCCAGGCAGAGTATGGCTAAGACTGGCCTAAAAATACACATGTTAGATATGAAATCATAGGAAATGGCTGCTTGCCCTACTGTAAGCAAAGAGACATTTCTCAAACATAGTACAAAAGTTTTAAAGGGTGTAAAATGTCGATACTTTTTCCTCTAGTTCAGGTAGGGGTCACTGCTAGGATAACAATCCTGGATTTCTCCTATCTTGTTTCACGAAAAGAGAGGACTGGTTCTGCATTTCCAACCATTTGCTTGTCCAAAGTTAATGAAACAAAATTTCTTCCCTCTTTTCATCTGGTGAAACAAGTCAATGATTTCCACTGCAGGAAACGCTGCGTTCTGTTCTTACAGGCCTTGGTGTGAAACATCCACGTGAATAAATCTCTTTTACGTGGGAACTGATGATTTGTTTCTTAAATCATAATTTCATTTTTCCAGTCACACACTCAAGGCAAAAAAAGATTATCTGCCAAGGAGCCACCAGACTGAGGACTGTCACTGCATTAAAACAACCATGAACCAGAGCAAGGAACGAGGCCAAATAATTGGATTTGTCAAACTCTGCCAAACTCTGCCACGACCATGTGACAGGAGATACCAATAAACTCAACAGGCTTTTCTATACACTCAAGCATCAGGTAAATCAGAGATGAACAACATCCTGAGAGACACAGAAGTCTCAAGCTCCTCTACAAAGGTCAGTGGTCAAGAGCTGGGGGGGGCAGGCAGCACTGCTTAGCTCCATAGTTGCCTAATGCCAAGAAATCTTGGCATCTGACTGAGAGACTCTCCATTAATTTAGACAGTAAATAACAATATAAATTTATAATATTGTCCCTTGATCGAAGTTAACAGTCAAAAAACATTTTCTGACTTGATTTGAACAGGATGAAGTTTGGTCAAGCAGAATAAAACAAGCCTTGCAGCAGGCTAGAGCAGTTTCTCCTTAAAGAAAGCAACAAAAGCCTTGTTAGTTAAAAACTATTGTCAAAACTGAATTCTCAAAGTGATCTGATACATGTATAATCTGAAATTACACTAATTTCATTACAGGACAAGATAAAGCATGAGATGCCATTTCAAGTCTATGAAGAATGATAACTTACCTTCCTGAAATTCCCTCTAGTCTAGAAATCTTTTCCACTCAGGTTTGCAAATACTTTAAGACTTAAATGCAATACTTATATATAAAAAACATATATTCAACAGCTTTCTTAATAAATATTCGAGATCCCTAATAAATATTCAGGGGTTTTATTTCTCCATTTGGACTCAAAGTCATCTTAGTGGGAAATCTAACCATGCCAGCCATGCGTTCATGTTCTTTCTTCAGTCCATCCTGTTTCTTTTACAACTGGAGGTTTATGAGTCCACACAAACTGTCATCATTTATTTTAAAAGCCTCTGGCTATTGTTGAATGGCTGTCTGAACTGCAAACACAAGACACTCTCAATATTTTCTACCCAGCATGGGTGAAACAAAACTTGAGACCATTAGGGTGGGTCACAAGTGGAGCCGCATTTATATGATTTTGCTGGGATATTGGTAAATGCTGCGTTATTTCTACAGATAATGTTGCCCTAGCAGATGTTACCATAGGAAGATTAAATGTATATATAGTCTTTGAGAGATTCCCTTTGTGGATATTCTAGATGGTTCTAGACAATTTAAAATATTCTAGACAAGTAAAGGGTCAACTTTTTCAAGCACTGCCTCCATTTGTTCATATATAATCACTATGGAAACGGGTTTGAGAAGTGACACACACAAACCCATTAAAGTTGGCAAAAAATTATTGCTTACAATTTACATTATTTGCCCACATATTAAATACTGATGAAGATTATTGTGAAACCTGAGAAGGGCACTATAATGACCGATATTTTTTTCTACCACAGTATGAAAGCATTGGGCACGATCATTGAATCGGTTTGCACCGTAACATTTCGTTTACTGCTTTATATTGAACTGCACTAACCTTTAAATCAGTCTTGACAGGCTTTTTTTGGTGAACATCGCTGTACTGCGACCTGCAGTGTACCACAGCACTGCGCTTTCGGCAGCGCCCCAAGGACCACCCAGCCCGTCTCCCAGAAATACTCCCCAATGCTCCTTCATCCCCTTCAGGAATGATGCACTCTTAGCGCTCCGAGACAAGCCTGCAGGATTCAGTCCCGGGCCCGCGGGCCTGCACCGCCGGGGCCGAGCAGGGCGGGGGTACAGGGCGCCCTCAGAGGCGCCTCCATTTTCCCCCCATCGCCTCACAGCCCCTACGTGCGCTCCCGGCGCTGCCCCCTCACGACCAACCCGGCCTCAGCCGCAGGAGCGGGGCGGGGAGCGCCCGGGCTGTGTTTCGCCTGTCGGGGAGAAGGCGGTGGGAGCCATTACTGTGTGTGGGGCGAACCCGCGCCCCTGGAGCGCGGCCGCCTCCCCCCGCCTGAGGACGCCGCTCTTTTCACTCCTCTATCATCTCCTTACTCCGGGGCTTTAAAAAAATCAGACACGAGGGGTGGGAATATGGCCAGGACAAGGCACCACGACGTCGGCCCTGCAGCAGGGCCGGTACCCCCACACCCGTCAGGCCCTGGGCGCCATTGCCCCTTCCCGCCCCTCGCTGCAGCAGGGCCAGACCGAGAAACNCGCACTCAATGGTGCAATATCCTTCCGCTCTCCGAGAGAAAAAGGAGTCCCACGCTCCGCCTGACCTATTGGCCCCAAGCGGCTCAGACACGACCTTCGGAGTAACCCAAACGGTCGCGTGACGGGAATCCCTTGGGAAAGAGGGCTCATTCCGGAAGGATTCGTGCTTTTTCGCCTGTGGCATGCGGTGTATATCCATGCGCAGAGTGGAGCGCAACGAGTCCGGCGGCGGGGCGGGTATATAAGGCGGGCGCCGCGGAGCGCTTGCCTTTTCAGTTGAGGACAGAGCTGGTGATCGGAACATGTCAGGGGGCTCCGCGGATTATAGCAGGTATGGCGGGGGACCTGGGCCGTTTCCTACTTCAGGGGCTCCGTGGGTTGTGCGGAGGCGGCCGGGGAGAGGCGAAGGGGGGTGGATGTGGGCGCCGGGGCGCACTGAGGGGAGGCCGGCGCTGCGGTCGGTCAGCCTTACGCCCCGGCCCCTCCCGTTCTAGACGTTTCTGTCCCGGCGTTCCCCTTGCTCGCGACCCAGCGGCGGGTTAGCTCTGTTTCTCAGGGGTCGCTTTTCCTAGCTGGCTTTTTTTTTTTAGCCACCCCCTTACGCCTGAAACCAGATTTTTTTAAAAATTAAAACCTTAGACAACTGAGTTGTGGCTGAAATGGTTTAACGCGTCCGTGAGGATTATTTTTCCTTGACACTCTGCTCCTTCCCCCCGCGCCGTTGGTTCGCGCCGGGTTGTGGGGCTGCGCTGGGGGCAAGACCATTGGCGNTCCGCAGCGGCGCCGGGAGCGCGCGCCCGCCCCTTCACCCCTCCTTCCCCCGCGCGCCGCCGCGGGAGCGCGCGCTCCGTGCGCGCCCGTTCCCCGCCGCGTCGGGAACCGGCCCCGGGAGGGGGAGGGCGGGGGGGGATAGGAGCTCTCGCCCATTGGCAGAATCCCAGAGCACCTGCTGGAATGATCCGTCACGGGTCCCGCGGCGCTGGCAGCCGAGGTGCCGGTGCGCTCCCGGGTGCTGGTTGCTCCTGTACTAACGGCGTGTTCTGTTCAATGGCAGAGACCATGGCGGCCCAGAGGGAATGGAGCCCGATGGTGTCATCGAGGTGAGCACTTGTGAACCGACCTGAGAATTTAGACGCTGGTGGAGATGGGTATTGTGTTTAATATTTTCAGTTTGTTTTTTTTTTCATTACAGAGCAATTGGAATGAGATTGTTGACAATTTTGATGATATGAATTTAAAAGAATCCCTTCTAAGGGGTATTTACGCTTATGGTTTTGAGAAGCCTTCAGCTATTCAGCAGAGAGCTATCATTCCATGCATCAAAGGTATGCAGGCAATTCGTTTGTTATCAACATGGAAAGCATTGTAAAATGCATACATTGCTTTATTAGTCTTTAATCTTGAGTTAAAAAGTGATATGATGGTACACCATCTTTCGGGACTGACCTGAAATGGAGAGAACTTTATAGTACTGATCACTTGATTCAAAAGGAATTAAATAAAACTAAAAACCATGAATGACCTCTGGGAGCAGTAAATGTGTATCCTACTTTTTTTAGGGTATGATGTGATTGCTCAAGCTCAGTCAGGTACTGGCAAGACAGCCACATTTGCTATTTCCATCCTGCAGCAGTTGGAGATTGATCTCAAGGAGTCCCAGGCACTAGTATTGGCCCCTACCAGAGAACTGGCTCAACAGGTATTGATAGTGTAGTGTAAAAAAAATAGATGCTTGTGTGTTGCATAGGTTTCAGGTTTCACAACTGTGAGACAACAGACTTCTCAAGGGGCTGTAATTAATATCCATTCAGAACCCTTTTTGTGTGAAGTAATGGGGGATACAAAGTGGCTTTTGTCCTGTAAGTTCTCTGCCTGCTTGAAAAGCTGAGTTGATGCCCATGGAGGGTGTGCTGGGGCAGGGATGCAGGAGCCACCTTCTGTGCTGGATGTGATTAAGATGTGGCAGCATCTCCAGCAGCAAAACCAGCTTGAAAGCACAGTGTTCTGAGTGGAAACAAAATTTACTTTTTTGGAAGCTATATGAACCTGAGTGCAGTTGTGCAACATGAAAACTGCAGTGCACATGTGGTCACTTAAATGTTCCTATGTTTTTGTATGTTTTCTTAACAATGCATTGCATGTCTGCTTAATCTTCAAGGCTCAGTATTCTGTTAAGCTAAGTGAGTGGTTCTTAACAAAACTTAGAGGATATTTAAATTTTTAGGGTGAATGTATTTGTAGTGTGGGGTCTTGAAATGTTAAACCCAACTTAAAATAGAAAACATCCTTTTCAGGTAGAATATACTAAAATGCCAGTGCTGTAGTGACAATTCTTCTTCAAAGTAAAGCTAAATGTAACTGAATCAGACAGAAAAGAATCTAAAAAGTCAGTGGAACAAGAGCTGCTGATCAGGTTAAGCCTTTGTTTTACTCTGAAGCCATTGGTGAGTTGAGAGTTGTTTCAAAGCCTGGCATACTGCAGTGCACTTGCAAACAGCTCACAGAAGAGTACAAGTTTTTAATGCAGGCCTGAGCAGGTGAGCACTTGAGCTCACTTTGGGAGGCCTTGCCTTCAGCTTAGTAATTGATTCATGGTAGTCACTCTTCCAGCAAGTTCAACAGCAAGGACAACAAAACAAGAAGCTAGTAAGTACAAAAATGTAACTTAAAATGCCTCTTGAACTTAAGGTTAATAGTGAACAACTTGAATAATGTGCAGTTGGGCAAAGTCATTTTAGCACCAGTCTCTTCTATGACCTGTGTAGTCCTTGCTGTCCTTGCTTCCAAAGTCCATAAATGCCAGTGATGATGGGGCTTAATCTTTATTGTACCAGGAACTTCTAATGGAAGGTTCTGTTTTAGATTCAGAAGGTAATCCTGGCCCTTGGAGACTACATGGGAGCAACATGCCACGCTTGTATTGGTGGCACAAATGTGCGCAATGAAATGCAGAAACTCCAGGCTGAGGCTCCACATATTGTGGTGGGAACTCCAGGGCGTGTGTTTGACATGTTAAACAGGCGCTACCTTTGTAAGTATGGATTCAGTTGTGCTCTTAAATAAATCTCCAGAATAAATCTCATACCCAGGAAGAGCTTTTGCTGGAAAGCATAGTACTAAAAGAGAATGATACTTAGAAAGACCTTAGTGTGTTTCTGAAACTTCATGAGATGCTACTTTGTTTTTTTTCCAATAGCACCTAAATGGATCAAAATGTTTGTTCTGGATGAAGCTGATGAAATGTTGAGCCGTGGATTTAAGGATCAAATTTATGAGATCTTTCAGAAACTTAGCACAAACATCCAGGTAAAAAGCTTTTACATGGTTAAATTGATGGATGCAGATTTGATTACAGTGTGGCTGGGAACTTAATTGTACCAGTTGGTGTCCTGGATACGTGCTAACACAGAATAATGTGTTCCAGGTTGTGCTGCTGTCAGCTACAATGCCGATGGATGTGTTGGAAGTGACCAAAAAGTTCATGAGAGATCCCATCCGTATCTTGGTAAAGAAGGAAGAACTGACTCTGGAGGGTATCAAGCAGTTCTACATTAATGTTGAGAGAGAGGTTGGTATCAGCTGTAGCTACTCTGACAGGAGGAGTTACTTTCTCTTACCTTCTTGTTAAAGCACTGTACTAAAATTGCAGAAATCAAGGCTGAGCTTTGGTATCTGCAATAATGCTAGTAGAGTACATGCAAGAAGAAGAAAAACTCAGCACTGCATCGAAAAGACTAGGGTGGACCTCTTTCTTAATGTCCAGTGTCCTGTGTCTTAAGATTTGGTGCAACAGTTGATGCAAAAACTTGACTTGGTGTCTTATTCCAAGTTTCCAGATCATACTAAATACTGTGTGTGAGAGGATACTTTATTAGTTGTTGTATTGGAGTTTTATTCGTTGTTTGGGGTTCTCATATATGAGCTGTACATGGCATGATGCATTTCCTTATCTTGTTTCTCTTCAGGAATGGAAGCTGGATACTCTCTGTGATCTGTATGAGACACTGACCATTACACAGGCTGTTATTTTCCTGAATACAAGGAGAAAAGTAGACTGGCTTACAGAGAAGATGCATGCCAGGGACTTCACAGTCTCAGCTCTGGTAGGAATTGATACTTCCCCATCACTTCTGAAATGTCCTGTATGTACTGGGAAAGAAATGGTGATGGGGGTAGTAGAATGAGAAGCAGGAAAGTTATAATATAGCTGTGCAGTGCTGTATTATCGTTCCCCCTGCTTAAAGTAAAGTGCTTCCTTTCTATCCCTACCTGCTTCGTTCCCACGGCAGGTAGGGACGCTGGGTTTCATACATGTGGTGGCTTTTTAAAGGATATTCCAGTTTGGAGCACTGGAACTGTACTAACTGCAACTGTTCTTGAAATTCTCCAGCATGGTGACATGGACCAGAAGGAACGAGATGTTATCATGAGAGAGTTTAGATCAGGGTCAAGCCGTGTCCTGATCACCACTGACTTGCTGGTGAGTGTTACCTTACACTGAACACCTTCCTGTTACAACCTGGTGCCAAAAGCTTCGTAAGTCAGTGATGGCTCTTGTAGCCTGAACTATCAGGAGCCTTTTGGAAGAGCAAAGACCACGACTCCACTATGGACTACACAGTTGTAGTTCATAACTAACAATGTGGCTGACAAAAAAAAAACAGGATAAAGAGATTTTTAGGAAGCCTGTGACTTATATTAATGGTACTATGTTGCTTTCCAGGCTCGTGGCATTGATGTGCAGCAAGTGTCTCTGGTTATCAATTATGACCTGCCGACCAATCGTGAGAATTACATTCACAGGTCAGTGGCTCTGCCCACCAGTTTGTGTGTCTGCTGAAGGGCACAGCAAAGGCACAGACCCTCACCTGTTCTTCCCTGTAGTCTTTGCCAAAAACAGAAGGTGTTACTTATCCATGCATACAGTAACTGCTCAAAAGCCAGCAGGGAATAAAACCAGTTGTGGATGGGCTTTAGAAATGTCATGCATTGCACATCTGTGGTTCTGAAACAAGGGAGGAGCAGGACTTTGGACAACAAAACAAAGCAGTGGGAAAACTTAGATGTGAAAGAGGTTTGGTGATGGCTGCTCATTCTTTAAGATGTGGGGGAAATGCCAGGTGCTGAACTGCCTTTTCTCATGTAGGCTGTGATGAGCAATGGCAAAGCTGTTACTGGCATGTCATTGACAGCAGCATCAGCTTAATTTGGGGTCCTGGCTGGTCTTAAGTTTGTTGCTGCTCAGGGACCTGAGAGACCTTACTACTCCTAGCAAGCAAGTTGTGTAGGGCTGCCTTTACTTGTGGAGGTCCAGCTGTGTTCATGTTGTGTGTGCCATGTTTGCTCTTGGTCGCTCCTCAGTGGGATTCTTTCCTCTGTGGTGTCTTCTGGTAGCAGTTTGTTCCCCTAGGATTAGTTAACTGCTTCTAGTGACTGCCCCTAAATTAAGTAAACTGTGCTTTGTTACTTGATGTAAAAAAATACAGGAATCCATAGCAGCAGTTGATGACACAAGATGGTGCTCAGAAACGGCGTTGACGTAATTTAGGACGTGGATTCGTAAGCGGCACAGTTTGAATAAAGAGCGAGTTGGTATTTATTTATTTCTTTTGTCATGATTATCCCCTAAGTTTTGTGAGCCATTTCTGTGTGTTAAGCTCTTGCTGGCAAGGTGCTGTACTGTGCAGTCTGTAGGAAGGTAGAGCAGATGGTGGGTGTAACTAAACAGTACTCACTGATGTGTTAGTGACTGATGTGGGCTTAGACAAAAATGTTTGCCTTAGATTTTGCTTTTCAAAAAAGAAAAAACAAACCCTAAGTTTTCCCACTGGAAACAGGTTGAACTAAAATTCTGAAGTTCAGTGTGCTGTTCTATATGTTACTGGATGTAATTGGATTTAGTAACAGTCTGATTGTTCAACAACAGCCTGTCCTGTGTGCCCTGTGCTTGGGATTGGGTGCATGAGGGTGGGTGTGCAGTTGAGCAGAGGGGAAGGGAGACTGACCCAGGACCTCAGACCACAGCACCAACCATTAAATAAAGATCTTACTTTGCAGCCAAAGAGTAACCATTTCTGCCCTGCTGCTGCCATGGGATGGACCTTCTGCTATGCTGCTGGCACCAGCTGCTGGTTTTTCCTGACCAGAGGTGACTTTGGTGACAGCTGGTCCTGTAAAGGCAGCCTAGGCTGGCCAGTGGCAGATAAGAGCAGCAGTCTGTGAGTGGATCTTGCAAACATGTAAAGCAGATTGGAGTGGTTAACTTGGGTGTAAATGTGCTTTCTGTTTGTGCAGAATTGGTCGGGGTGGCCGGTTTGGCAGAAAAGGTGTGGCTATCAATTTTGTCACTGAAGAGGACAAGAGGATCCTGCGAGACATTGAGACTTTCTACAATACTACAGTGGAGGAGATGCCGATGAATGTGGCTGATCTCATTTAGTCCCCGGGATGAGGTGGTTGTGAATCCAGTGCTCGCTGTTGCTGAATAGGCGATTCACAACGCGCATTGTGCTTCTTTCCTTGGGGATATATTGAATCTTGTCTCAATGCTCATTACGGATCAGAAATACAGATTTTTGATAAGAGAAGCGACTTTGTGTCGTGAGCTCTCGTGGGGAAAGCCATTGGCTTTGTCCACTTTAGGGTTAGACTGTTGGGGTTGGGTGGAAAGTCATGGGGTCTGTAAATTTTTTCTTTATTAGAAATTTATTTCCTAGTTCCATAGAAGTGGTTGTATTAGATGTTCTTTATCATTTAATAATTTACTTATGGACTAAAAGATATAAGTGCTGTATAAAGTCAGCCAATTATGTTAAACTAGCCTACCTTCCTTTATTGTATGTACTTACACCTCAGATTAAATTGGAAAGGCCTTTCAAAATCTCTAAACTTTTATAAGAGCATTAAAATGCATTTTTGTTTCATATGTATTTATTCAATAAAGTATTTAATTAGTGGTAAGTGTGATTTGGACCCTGTTGCTAAGCCCCAGCAAGCAAGCAATCATACTATTGTCTTAGTTAGGGTTAAACCCAGTAAAATTTGCCATATTGCACATGTCTTAATGAAGTTTGAATGTTCAATAAAATACTTCTATATTCACTTAAATTGTAAATAGTTGCTTCTTGGGTAGAGGGGTCTCTCTAGAAGGGTGTGCCAGCAGCCTGGGCTGTCTCAGGGTGGGAGCTGAAGGTGCCAGGGCCCAGCAGGCACCTTTGTGCTTGTGCCCAGGCTCCCCTATACTTTGTAATTAATTGCAGGGGTGTTTCTGGACTAGCATCGGGTTAGCTTCAAGTGCCAGAAGCTGTCCCTGTGTGACACAGCTCAGGGCTGCTGGACAAGTGTCCTTGACACTTAAACACTCTTTCATCAGTGTAGAAAATGGCTCCCTTAACAATCAGTGCTGGCTGATAAAACTCCCTGCACTGCAGCATTTTTGCTTTGTTCCTGTACAAGGGCACCTTTAACTACACTCAGGAAGGTGGGATGGGTGTTCAAAGCATCTCTGAAAGGAAATGTCCCAAACTGCCTGACCACCACTGAGCTGTGTCCTTCATCCCGGTCACAGCTTTAAACTGTGTGAGCAAGAACACAGTGATCAGGCAACCTTAAGTAACATCTTTAGAACATGACCTGCCCTTCATCTTTTTCTTATGTAGCTTGAGTGAGTAAAAGTTGCAACATGCTCACTAGAAAACTTTAGTGTTAAATGTTACTAAAGGATCAGATACAAGATAGAGGTGGCAGGGGCTGTGCTACTCCAGGAGCTGGGTTCAGTCTGAAGTTCAGTAGGAATGTGATAATTTTGCTAAGTTAATTAATTCAAAACCAACAGGGGCTGCAATGAGTAACTCCTCTTCCCTTTTCTGCTTGCAGCAGTGCACCACAGCAGCATTACTGACCCCTCTGCTCTTTAACCCAGTGTAAAAAACATGAATCAAATACTCCAATGTGAGCTTTTCCAACTGCTGAGCAGTCCTTTTATTGCAAAAAACAGTACAAAGGTTCATGGGTCCCTGGTCTCAGAGTCACAGCTACCCCTGGAACAAAGATCTGCTGGAGAAGTCAGGTGTTCTGTGTGAGCTGCTGCATCACAAGGGCACAGAGACTCATCAGCTGTAAGAATTCATCAGCACCATCTGCCAGGCATTTGTCCACTTCCTGCAGACAGAACAGAGGAGGTGAAACCCTCTGAAAATGGTGCTCATGGCATCTGTGTCTTGGGGCACAGTGCAGAACCCCAAGGTGAAGTTTGGCAGCTGTTTACTGAATTGGCAGAGATCCCTCCAGCAGTCACACACTGCACACCCCTCCTGCTGAACTGGGAACAACGAGCTCTCCAGCCTCCATCTTCCAGAGGAGGCCACAGCATGGCAGCTCCACACACAAAGGGATGCACCATTAGCTCTGAAACGACCTGCCAGGAGCATCCCTGCAGGGCATCCACACCACCTGCCTGTCTGCAGTGAATTTAGCAAAGCCTCCACCACTGCTACCTCTTCTTCTTGGTCAAAATTATTTTTTAAAGGCGTATTTTACACATCAGAACAAAAACTTGCATTTTGCAGCTCCTAATTTTTTTGAAGTGATGACTTAATTTTGTCTTAATTTTCCCTCCCACCTTATATCAAAAACAACCAAACCCACAAACCTCTTGCTTGAATCCCACTAGCACAACATAATATGAATGATAATTCACTTAACTGGGTTTCAGTTCCTTCCTGTGAAATTTCTCAGGATAAAAATTTAGGTTCTATCTAGAAACACTCAGAACAAAATAAAAAATTATCATGTACCTCTTGGGAGAGACTGTACAAACCAAAATTAATCAGTGAAGATTAACGTGGTTTGGGTTTTTTGACTGAAGCTACAGACTCACCGCAAGTTTCTCCACTATGACAGATTTCTGCTTGTCACTGAAATCTTCGCTCTCCACCACCGTGTCGTGCAGCTGGTTTACAAGCTGAGCAACAGCAAAACCCTCATTGATGAGATTCTGTGCCAGGGAGAGAGGAAAATGGAGGCAATTCAGCTGAAAACCCAATCTGAAAAATTCTGTCTGAACTGAAAGACTGTGCTGAAATTTGGTATGGAAGTTCAATGTTTTGGAGGACAGTTCAGTAGCTTGTGCCCTGCTCTGCGTCCTGCCTGACAGACACCCAAAGGGAGCACCCAGGAAAGGCTGCACAAGCAAGGCAGGCACAGAGCAGTAATTTGGCCCAAATGCTCTTCCAACTTCTGACAATTCACATCTCGTGGATTTTGTGAGACATTTTAAACATTTAACAACCTCCACTGAACCTGTCCAATCTTATTCTAAAATTAGGAAAGCCTGGCATCAACAGCATCATGTGGCAGTTTCACAGCCTTCCCATTTTGAAGTGCCACCTACTTTGATTTATTTTCTTCATCTGGTTGTTGTTAGTCTCAGCCATACAGAAATCTGTAAGACCAAGGCTCTTTTTACTGAAATAAAAACCATGGTAACTGCAGATAGCTTTTTTAAAAAAAGCAGTAGTACCCAGTCACAAAAACAACAAATACTGAGAACAGTGGTCAATGAGGCCATTTAGGAAGAAAGAAGCTTATGAAAATAGAGAAAGAGTTGGTGCAACCTTATTTTTCTGTACAGCTAAATCTACTCCCATGCTTTACAGAACTGTGCATCCAATTGTGCCACTCACCACGAAGTACCTACTCTGGCAAGTGGAGAACAGTTCCAAACCATTCCATCAGATTAGATCAGATCATGGCTTGATAAAAGACTATGCCAGCCCTGAAGGTCTGGATAATCCATATCATCACCTCTTAAGAGCAACACAGTTTCAGACACCATGTAAGTAAATGTCAAAGTGTAAGACAGGGACATCTGCACAAACCCTTGCACAACAATTTTATGATCTGCTGCAAGTTTACAGGAGAATAAATCCAGACTCGAAACGAAAGGTCCTGCCAAGACCATCCAGTGAGGCTCAGCCAAAAAGCAGCAGGCTGATCATACTGACTGTTTCCATAAAGCTATGGAACATTTCACTGGAAGGGTAGTGTGGCTGGCCCTCTGTGGGGACAACTCCTTGAGTTAAAATCCAGTTCAAGACTCACTGAGCCTTCTTTAAACTTTTGAGATTAGGAATTTTCCATTATTCAGAAAAAATCTGTATTAAAGAAAATAAACCCACCTCTATAAAATGGTAGCTTGTGCTTCCTCCAGCAAGATCTATTTTAAGTCACTGCAGTTTGTCTTACAAACTTAATCACTAGTGCACCGTAAGATTAACATGAAATATTTTAAAACTGAAGAGTTATTACAGCTTTATTCAGATGCTTCTCATCTAACACAGCTTCTGAATAATGAAGAAGGTGACTAGTCCAGGGACTACTCCAGTCCTCTGAAGAGAACTGAGCCAAGGATCTCCCTCAGAAATCCTACTCTGTCTAATTCAGCCTAACAGCTTCACATGCCACCAGTTTAACTCAGGAGAAAACTGGAGTCCCACTGGTAGAGAAGTTTATTTGCAGCTTTGACAGCTCTTCCTCAGAAGGGAAATCCTGGAGTCCTAACTGGTAAAAGGCACTTCCCAAAACGTGCATCCAAACTGACTGAGGCCAGTGTTCTGCTGCTGCAGCCCAGCAACAAAGGATTCAAAGGGCAGTGACTGAGGAAAATATTCAGGCTGGAGCACTAAGAGGACTTTACCTTTGCCAGCGTTTCCAGTTTCTCAAAGGAACCACTCTGGCAACCCAAGAGCAGTTCATCAATTGTCTCTTTAGGGATGACCTGTAACAAGAAGTGACAGTTCTTAATTTCTACTTTGTAAACTTAAAATTGATATTGATGCTTACAGTAACAGATACACACTGCTTGTGGCAGAGGCCATTTCAGCATTTCATTCCTCTACACACCCAACCACTTCAAGTATATGACAGATCCACTAAATTTTAAAAGTGAGAGCTAGGCTGTAGTATTTGTCCTATATTGGTGATATTAAAACAAAAAACATAGTGACAGTGAACTGTCAAAGTCACCTTCATAAATCCAACACACAACTGCTTATTCAGGACACTAAGTGAAGGACATACTTTAACATTTAGACCAGCCAGTGCTTTCTGTACCATTCTACACTGAAACAACACAGAAAATCAGTTTTATTTCCAAAGACACACCAGGAACATCCAAAAAAAGCCCAATACACTAAAATCAGACAATAAATCAGAAGAAAATATGTCAACAGATGCATTATTTTGCTCTGTGCAGGGAAGAGCTGCCTATTTTCCCCTCTACTCACTGTCATTCCTGTTGCTTGAGTGTCTGGACAGTTTGGTTTCAAAGCTTCTTTATTAATCTTTTGTACTAAGGTCACTCCAGGGTCACAGAAGTTATGTATGACCAAGAACTTCAAGTTTTTATGAAGATGTAAAGTTGGGTTCCTTTGGTTTAAACAAGCATGACTCATTCAATAATGGAATTTCATGCTTCTCTTTCCTATCATTACAGTCAACTTCTGCCAGGTTTCAGATATCTGATATCTATTCAGATATCAGCTCTGTTTTACAGTGAAATACACAAAACTGAACAATGACTTAATTGAGAAAATTGCTTAAAATTGTTCTGTAAAACACTGCACAGAAGCAATTGCCTCTGGTTCCATTAAAGTGAAAACCTCCCAGCCCTTACAATTACCTGTGATGGCAGCACCTTCAAGGGAAATGCATCCATCATTAAAGCCCATTTATTTTTCAGCTCCTCAACTCCTAATCTCACATTTCTTGCTTCAGGGAGTGTTTTGTTGCTATAGGAACACCTTCACACGTTTTACTAAATGTATCTCCTCCCAGGTTTCTCCTGTCCCTGTCAGTATTATCTATGTCATTCTAGAATAAGTCACTGCTGTTTTGTTAGAAAGCAGGATCCACACAGATCCTTGAAGAGACACTGTCACTATGAACATTTAAGTTGTAAATGAGCTGCTACTGGAAGTCATTCCCCTGTGGTGCTTCCAAACCATATTCTCAATGATCTATACTTATACACACACACACATATTTATATAAAAGAACCAAAAAAAATGTTCTAATCTACTGTTCAACAAAAGGCAATAAATTTTGCATTTATGGGCAGAGTATTTCAACTTCAGTTTGAATTATAAGACTATTTTACAGTTTACCACGGTTTACAGAAGAAGTTGCTAGAAACTTGCTCTGTAGTAAGTGTACAGAATCAGGCAGTCTTTAAAATTCCAGTGGATACTCTACTGGTACCATACGGCAATACTAGTGGGTATCAAACAATTTTTTAATCAAACTTTAAGCAACAGTAGATAAGGGTCAGAATAATTACAGGAGAAACTCCAAAGCACAGCTTACCCCAGCAATTTCAGTGACTATCTTCTCTGTGATCTCCTTCCCACCCATGAGGCGAGTGGCACTTTGAAGGAAAGTAATTGCTTTTCTTAAATCCCCTTCTGACACTTTCACAAGGTACGACACTGCCTGAAAAACAATGTCAGAAAATACTAAATTATATGTTCACTGTTAATTAAAATCCAGTACACTTCTTTAACACAGTTGTTTTAAAACATCAAGTAGTGCCTAAAGCAGATTTTCAGAGCCAGGCACAATATACAAGTCACAAAGCAACCTCTCTACTAACACAAATGTGTGCTGGCAGTTTCAGAATGAAGCACAGTTTAATGCCAGTGCACTCAGCAGAGAACAAAAAGCCACACAGTTTAGCTTCAGTCTTCTCTGTGGACATTTCTCCGCTTTTAGGACAACTCTTAAGATTCATATCATCTATGGAAGGAGAATAATACCTAAAGGAGTTTATGTATTGCATTTCACACAGCTGAGCAGTCTGGAAAAGTATGATGACTTGTCCTCTTTCACTGCCATGCAATTATGCACTGGATTAAGCAATAAAACTACATGGCAAGGACGAAGTTACCTCATTACTGATTTTCACATGTTCCTTCTCAGAAACCTCCAGCAGCCGCTGCTGTTGGATACTGTCCGACAAAGGCTTGAAGCGGAATTTGGAGCATCGAGATGTTAAAGGTTCAATTATTCTGAAAGAAAGGAACGTAAGTGTTTGGTAAATCAATGTGTGGGTCAAATTCACACAGATAAAGCTATCAAGGCGGAAAAGGTTTTAAGTAACCTTAAAACTATAACACTGTAAAAAATAAAAGTTGAAACCTAAATACTGTTTCAGTCTTGCATTCACATAGCTACAGCTCTATTAACTGAAAACTATGCAATCTTAATATCAACCTCTTAGTGGGGAAAAAAAAAAAGAGACTACAGAACAGGCAACAAGTCCAAATAAGCAAAAAATCCCACATGTACCTGCTGATGTAGTTACAAATAAGACAGAAACGTGTTGTTTTAGATTCCTTTTCCATGGTGCGTCTTAAAGCTGCCTGGGCTGCTGAAGTCATTGAGTCTGCTTCATCCAGGATTACAATTTTAAAAGGAGGACACATTTTACCACTGAAAAGTAAGAAGAAACTTGTTATCCAGGAGACATGCAATGTACAGACCAAGGAAAAACAAACGACAAAAAATATAAACAAAAAGACCACTGCAAATAGCAAATCATATTTTACTGAAGAATGTACATTTGATGAACAGAACACATGCAGAGGTTTAATCTTTTTTTGACTATTTTTAGATAAAGGACTAATATTTGTAATAAAGGGGGCGGGGAGTTCCCATGGAAAGACCAACACTTGAATGCTGCAGAAAGTCCTCTGAAACACATACTCTTGCTTTTTCTACTTTTTAGCACCTAATGTAGCTCTTCTTTTTGCAGGCTTCCTGATTCCCTGAACTCCAAAGAACACTGCAACAGACTGATTTCAGTACACAAGACCATTTTTTTGCCAGACAGTCCTGGCATTGCAGCTTCTTCCTGCTACTTTCCACAGTCCAGACACATGGCTTGACCTGCACAGGGTTTCTCACCACCTACTTCCAGAATCCTTTTAGCATCTTACAAACTAACACCCATCTTGTGTGAGATCCTCCACTAGAGGTACTGGGGAAGTAACTTCCACCATGAGAGGTTTTCCTGTGGTAGTCAAACATCTGCAAAGACAACAATGTATGACCAAACCCATAAGTCCTGATCTTACAGGATTTTCCCTGTCTGCCTCCAATGCTAACAGCACTAGCAAAAGATCCTCCCGGGCATTCAAACCCCCCAGCATGAAAATTCCATGAAGTCAAAGCTCAGCCAAAGCACTGTGTGTTGCCAACTTTTGGGCAGTGCTGACCCATCATTTATACTGGAAACAAAAACAACCACATGCTTTGTCCAAAGCAAGAGGGGTTTGATCCAGCACTTACTCTGAACGGCTTCCAGATGCAGTGAGCTGAGCAAAAGCCTTCACTTTTTCCCGGATCACTTGTATTCCACGCTCATCAGAAGCATTTAACTCAAGGACTCTTTGCCGGAATAATTCAGGCCTGCAAAATTTTTATTACAACATGTCAGCTGCTAACCCTTGTAATGATACACTACAGAGTATATCAACAACCCTTCTGGCTGTTTTGAATGGCAGGGATTATTTTTATCAGCATTACTAAATAACATTGTTAAAAGACAGTGAAGTTGAGAACATTAAATGTTAGGTATGAATTTCCATTAGCTATTTTTAGAGTCTCCTCCCAGGCTACAGAAAACAATATAACAGTATAAAATTACACCAGTTATCCAGGAAAAAAAAAATAGGAAGTTGGCTTCATAAGTTCAGAGCACTATATTATCTTTTACTTATATGCTGAGAGCAATGTGGAATAACTAGTAAAACGCCAAGATGCAGTCACTGGCAGTTCTACCAAATGAATTATCTACAAAGTATAACACATGCAGTATTTACCAGCAACTCTAATGCAAAAAAAAGCCTCAACAATTAATACACTGGATTTTAAATCCTGGGAATCAAAAGGGACTCACAATGTGGAGTTGTCTTCCTACTACTACAGTAGAAGTGGTTCTCTCCAAAAAACAGTGAGTCAAAGATTAAAGATGATGAATGGGATGGGGGGAGGTGCTGAAGTCAGCATTAGATTTGATTGTAACAAACACCTCCTCATCCATATTTTGCTTATGGATCCCGGAATTCACTACTCAAAACCTCCCAAGTGTTACAAGTGAGCTGACGAATGCGCACACGTGGAATTCCAGTCTGACTCCCAGCACTGCTTCCAGACACAATTCAGTGGCGCATAGGGGAGAGATTACAATTCAGACATTGTATGAAGTACTTGGAGAACAACTTACTGAATAAATCATAAACACTGGAATTCCTTTACAAAGCTCAGTAAGGCATATGTTAGTCATACTTTTTTCCATACTCTGCTGTAGGGTTACATGGCTGTTTGTGTTAAGTGTTGTAAGTCTGTACCGGTGTCGTGGGTTACCCAGGGGATCAAAACCTTTTTGCTCAAAACTCCCCCCTTCACACAATTACTATCAATTGAGAGAGGTTTTATCCAGACAAAACAGAGGCTTGACTTAAGGGATATAATACTAAGATTTATTACTAGAAAGATAAAAACTAAGAAATCACTTATACTACACCAGTACTAATTAAACTTACTTATCTTATGAATAATATATACTACAACAGTACTATAACAAAAGCATTTCTCCTAGCTTATTCCAGTCTAAGAGAAAGGTATCTTCTTTTGGTAAAGTATTTACAAAAGCATTTCTTTCTCTTCTGTATTAGTCCAAAGAGAAAGAAAGGTTCTTCCTTTAAAACAGTTGTTGTAGTACTTGCAAAGTGTCTTTTCTGTCTGTAGCACTTGTAAAGTGTCCTTTCTGTTATCTGAGGACGCAGGTTCAGTGTGTCGTAGCTGGA
>VYXB01002999.1:0-111011 GCA_013397135.1 Pachyramphus minor | reverse complement strand
CATTAGCAGAGGCGTTACTATAACTTTTGATTGGCTTTTTCTCCGGAACTATACCTGGGCCTGACCATTTCAGCCCAGGGGGGGCTGGTAACCCACGACAACCGGTAACAGAAACCAACGGCTTGTGGCAAGACAAATGAGAAAAATGTCATGTTAGAGCAGAATTAAAATGTGAAGATACTCCTGAAAAAGTCCTGGAAACCACATAAGAGCAGGCAATGACCAGAGTCACTGTGTCACATGATTAGGAGACATGTGACAGTCGACTACACCGAAGCAACTTGATTCCAGCTTACCCAAACAGTTCTCGAGCAGTTGCTAAAATAGTGGAAGTCTTTCCAGTTCCAGGTGGGCCATAGAACAACAGATTGGGAAGCTGAAACAGCAAGGCACCATTTTTAAGAAAAGTAAATGAGTAAAACAAACAAAACCCAGCAAAACCTACTGAAAATTTGACCACCTAATAGAAGAGAAACTATCTGCTCCTCAGAGTAACCAATACCAAGCCTTTCACTACCAGGCCTCTAAAGGAGGACAAACAGTTGCTGTTTATAAGGCAGCACGAACAAGCTGTTATTTGGTGGCACCAGCACATGTTCTATCAAAACTGATATTCCCATTTATATTTTTTATATCTATATATCCACCAGGACATGTCTGAGATCACTAAGGCCTTCAGAATTTACCGGTATGACTGCAGTGACATACAAATTTATCCAGGGATGACCTTCAAGCAGCCTGGATAACACTAGCAGTGCACTGTGACAGCACTGGTCACAGGTTAACTATCCCTTGCTTTCTCAGCTCCCCAGACTGCCTCGTTGCCATGCTGGGAATTCTGCACTGCCACCAACTCCACCACAGTGAGCACAGGGCAGCTTGGGAATGCCAGTGCTGGATTCAGGGAGGGCACTGCAGACACAGTCACAGGGACACTCCCAGCGACTCACTGCACTGCACAGCCCTGCCAAACTCACACCCACCCAAGGATTTTTCAAAGGAGATCAGTGGCATTTCTTAAAGAGATTAGGTTAATTGATCTTTAAAATAATTTAATTAATGACCTCAGCATGAAAAAAAAAGACTGCATTAAGGAAATGTGCTGACACAGGAAGATGAAGGCAGCACAGCAAAGACTGCAGTAATAATTATAGGATGACATTTAGCAGCACGAAGCAAAAAAATCTCCCGGTTTGAGAGTATAACTAAATATCTGCTAGATACCTGAAATTCATCAGCTGGAATAAGAGATAAGCTGGTTTTATTTTGTCTGTCAGAGAGCTACCACAAACCAAATTTGTATAAGCCTTGACTGAATTTTGCCTGAAATCAAGAAGCTTTCTAACTAGGATAGGAATTATAGCTTTCTATACTACCTCAAATGATCCCTTTTATAAATTATCACTTTAAAACTGCTGTCTTTAACAGCAGATGTTCCAGTTCTACATTCTTAAAACAAGAATCCAAAAGTCCCCTCTGATCAATAGCAAAAAGACAAACCTCTCAGTCTGACTTGATTTCCAGCCCTTAATAAATGTTCTATTTTTAAAAAGAGTCAACTAAAATTAGATTAGAGAATTCTATGCTGAATATAGCATGTAATGCTGACAGAATGGGAACAGCAAAACCAAAAACATCCAAAGAGCAGAGAAAAATGCAGAAGTATACAGTCCATAATCAAAAAATTAAATAGAGACAATCATTTTGGTACCAACCAACCCATTCTAACAACTAAGACAAGACAAAGAGAACAGATTCAACTGTGTATCTACTGTAAAAGTACAAAGAGAAGAATTTCAATCTTCCATCAATTTCTAGTAAATAATTTCCCAGTTTTGCCTGCTTTGTCTGCCAATCAATCATGGTTTGTTTCCCTAATTACTAACAAACAAACTGCATCCCATACTAACATTTTTTCAAGTTGAGATACACACAACATTGTTGTGCCCCTCTATCTTTTATGGCAGCTCCAGGGAGACGAAATGTTTACTGAATGACAGCTGAAAATTCACCAATCCCCTTAAGTCAGCACACTGCAAGGGCAGATATTTTCGAGGAGAATCATAATTTCATGCCTCAGTGCTAATTCACACACTACTAGTTCTCAAAACAAGCATTAGCAGGTAAAAAGTTTTAATAAGAAACTATTCCTTATTTCCATTACACCTCTACTTTATTACTGTTTCTGTTTCAACCTCATTTATGCTTTTTTCTCAGGGAAGTATTTACATTACTTTTTCACCAAGCACAGCCTAATCCTTTATGTAACTGTGGCAGTATTTTTAAACAAACTGCAACCTGATCTGGTTATCCATTTTTCTATGCTTGCCAGGGGTAATCAGGATACCTGCAGGCATTACCCTGTTTATGGGAAAGTCACTGCATGTAATGCAAACCCCAACTCCTTTTCCAGAAGTTTCAGCACAAGTGAAGATGGAAATTGCAATAATAATTCTACACTTAACTCTCTTTTCAGTCGCTGAGGTATCATGAAGCAAATGAAAACTAAGGAATACTGTGCCACTTGTCAGATTCTTTGCAAAAAACAGCAACAAATGAACAGTCCTGGCAAACATAAATCAACTACTTCAAACCCACTGGGGCTCTGGTCTCCATGGTTTATAACAGGATGGATGCTTGCTCTTACACATGGAGATATAACAGGGGGTTACAAGTCCTGCTGCATTTAGAAGCTCCCAAACTAAGGCCCACAAATACAGGCCAATCAACAGAGGACTGGTGATCCATTCTCAACACTAAGGTTTAAATAAAGCACATGACACAAACCTGCAGTGTTGTCACAGCTGTTTCTTTGATCTCCCCAGATCTCCAAATTCAGTAAGAACTTCTGAATAAGTACCAGCCTGCTCAGAGTTTCGATTACATTTCTGCCTTTTTGACAGAATGAGTCCTTTCAAAAGCTAATAAAAATGTCCAAATTTTAAAGGAAGTCAGACATAAAGTACCTGCATCATGTTGTTCTCAAATGCCTTGCTGAGTTTGGGTTGCTATGGCAAAACACAAAGCCTCTAACCACAAGCAGAAGTTATGATTTGTCTCTTCAACTCAGGAGGCCAAAAGTCAACACAAGTGTACTGGGCTCAGAATCCAAGAAACACAGCTGATCCAGAAGCTGTAAGGTTTTAAATAACTGCTGCTCAAAATAGACCTTCCCAGCCCATCACCTAAGTGATGTTACACAAGTGGTATGTCCAGACAGAAGAGGTGGCAGCACCTCATTTTCCCCTTCACTGTTAACAGTTCCTTCCTAATTACCCCAACTGTACAAATACTGTAATACAGCAGCATTACTGTTGAAACACAGATTGCTGTGGGTGCAATGTTACATAACAGGGCCACATCACAACAGCATTCTCAAAGCAAGTTGGAGACATGAACTAAAGAAAGAAATACAAGTCCTTCCCAGTTCTGTCATACCAGTTTGATTGTGTCTCCCTCCCCACACTCAAACTTTGCTTTTTTAAGTTCTAATTAAATTTTCAGAGAGAAACAGATTCATTCTAGTCAAACTAAAAACTGCAAATTGTCTTAAGTTAAAAGTTTCAAGTACCAAAGACCACCTGTGCATACTGAGCATCAGAGCACACTATGAGTGAAAGGCTTCTTGAGTAAAACTCTGAAAGGTCCAAATTGCTTCATTTAGGTCTGGGTGAGCAGACAGTCATATCACAAATGGCATTTTCAGAACATCCCTACCAACCATCTCAGCTGGCACTATCAGATCACGAAAACAGAACCAGCTTTTGAAGCACAAGAATGACAATTCTAGGTGAACCACAGAGGAAAAAAGGTCTCAGCTCGTACAGAAGAAGACACTGTTCAGATTTAAAAAAAAAAAAAAAAGCACAGCTATCTCTTGGCTACCTACTTGATTTCTCCCTTCATTCCTTGCACCTCCCCATCAGCTGGTTTGGAAGAAATAACCATCACACATACCAAATATTTACTAAATTTTTATCCAAAAGCAAATGCAAGTGTAAACAAATGCAACTGAAAATGCTCTGTTCATCTTCTTTATACTCTTAACTCACAGAAGAAAATACTGCAGTGAATTCAGAGCAACTGTCATACTTAGCTTTTAAAAGCCAAAGAGACTTACTTGGAAACTTTCACCCAAAAAGTTCAGGGATCACTATCCAAGTAGTAGACCTGGCACTAATAAATTAAGTTTCCCTCATTAGCAAAAAGCTTTGGTGTTTAGCAGTTTCATAGAAGCACTGATATGTCACTAGAAGTGTTTAGGAATTACTGGCAATCCAGACTTTTCTACAAAAGAAAAACTTTCCCTTCTTCTCTTAAAGATGAATGTCAAAAGCACCTGTGCAATAGTAGTGAGGAGACAACAAAGGCCTTTTCAGATTTGAAGCCATCAACCAGAAGTTTATCATTTGAGCTTTTCCAGAAAAATTCCAAACTGCATTGTGGAGCTGACACCTTTACAGTGTTTGGAGGGCTGGAAATACCACGAGCTTTACACATATATCACAACATTCTATGAGAAAGTCACTCAGCTTGTTCATAAAGTACACTGCAAAAATTATCATTGCTGAGTTGGGAAAGAGGAATTTTCACTACCATTGGCTCAAGTGTCCGTCTAAACTTGCTGATTAGGATGATGTTACCACTACACTCACATCAGCACCTTCCAGGGACTTCTTCAGCACAGCAACGACTTCATCCTGGAAGGCGACTTCATCCACATTTTTGGGGCGACTAAATAGAAAGACATTAGGTACAATTAATCAGTGAACAAAGTTTCAGAAGCAAGCTGAAAATGAGAAGAACAACATTTCCCCTTCTGATTACATCAGGTACTGAAGAATTACAGTGAATTTTGTAGTTGAGGTCAAAACCATAACAGGAAATCTAACATCTCTGGTCCATACTACTGGTGATCTAATTCCTCAGGAAGCCGTTTGTTGTTTTGTATCGTAAACATCTGCCAGAGCTGTTTTCAGAGGCGGAACTGCAATATTTTACCACCTCGTGGTAAAGGCTCCACAAAAAACAAAGCACTCCATGCATTTATGCATGGAACCACAGCGATGAAACTGCATCGCTTGACATGGGCAAGAGGCATTTTCTGCTCAGTACTGGCCGCAAAGGGCTCTTACAGCAGCTCACAGTGCTGGGTTTCACCCAGAACAGGGCAAGCTAAGCTGTTCTCCCTGCTGGGGACACCTACAGCTGCGACCCCCTTTGCTATGCACCCTCCCGAGCCAACCCCTCCCTCACGGCCAGCGATCTCAGAGCATCCCTTACTATTTCTCCACCCAGGGGATGGGTTTGGTCCTCTTGCCCTCCCCGCTGCTCCCCGCCGCGCCCTTTTCCTTGGCAGCCACGGGCTTGGTGCTGATGGAGGAGGGGCCTTTCAGGAAGGCCTGCATGGCTGCGGCAGTGCCAGTTGTGCTGTTCTGTTATTCTGTGCCANTTGGTGCTGATGGAGGAGGGGCCTTTCAGGAAGGCCTGCATGGCTGCGGCAGTGCCGGTTGTGCTGTTCTGTGCGGGTTGTGCTGTTCTGTGCCGGGCTGTGCCGTGTCACACCCGGCCGGACCCAGCTCAGCCGAACCCCCAGGCTCCTCAAGGCCTTTCCCGCCAACCCGCCGCCGTCCGGGGCCGGGGCCACTTCCGCCCACCGGGAGCCAATGAGAGCGCGCGGCGCCTCCGGGGGGAATGGCGTCACTCCGTCACGCGGAGATGGGGGTGTGGACGGTGCGCGCGCCGCGGGCGCGAGGCAGGGGGTGCCTCGGGGAGGGCGCGCGCCGCCCCCTCATAAATGGCACGGCTGCAACGTGTAAAAAAGAACGCCCCCCCCCCCCAAAAAAAAAAAAACCCGAACAAAAAACCCCTAAAGAAATAATACAAATCCCTTCAAAAGAACAAGCGCCGTACGACAGCAAGCTGAGGAGGGACCTCTCCGGTGGGCGGTCCTGAGGCAGTGGCCTCTCTCCTCCCATGGCGGTAGAGGTGCGTCTTGGGGGGCTCTGAAGGTGCCACCAAGCGAAGTGAAGCAAAACCCAGGGGAGCCCGAGGCCGTCCCGGTCCTATCCTGGGTCATACATTTGCGGCTGTACGGACGTCGCTGTTCAGCCCTGCCCCGTCCCCCGCAGCCGCCGTGCGAGCGGCTCCGCCAGGTGTGGAGGCTCGGGGGTACTGGCGCTGAACTGAAGCGAAAGTGAATCCTTTGTGCTTTCCCGTTACCTCTAATAAACTCCATTACAGTAAAGCCAAGAGGGGAAAAAAAAAAAAAAGAGGAGTGTGATTGATGTGACAGATGCCTTTGTATGATGAAAAGGCATCCTGGTAGATGTGGCAGTCGTGGTGCACGCCCACGTTCCATGTGCTGGGTGGCTGCAGCTTATTCTCCACCGGCCTCCACGTACCAGCTTTGTGGATAAAAAATTGAAGTATTTCTTCTACCAGCAGCTGTGTATTGTGTCGCTGCAGATGTTCTGCTTTACTATTTTCCCTACTCCTTGCCACGAGGCACAGACAGAGTAGCCTGGGAAGCTGCAGTAGTGATCCCCCAGAATAGAGCCTGTGGAAGGCAAAAGAGACTGGAAATGGTCTCTATGGCAACAGATGAACAGCCTTTGCAAAAGGAGTTGTGGGGAAAAAATTAGGCTGAAAACACATCAGTTAGTGAGACAAACCTGTAATCCTTCTCTGAGCAATTTTAAATAAGCTGTTTCCTCTCATCTGGCATTCTGCCATGAGGAATGAAATCCAGATTGTAGCCTTAGCAAGAAATGCCCACACATATGATTACTAAGTTGTCTTGTTTTAGATGAAAATGCAATGATCTTTTTTTCCCCGCTGTGATTATATTTGGTAGGTCCAAGTCATGGTGACAACGGATTTCTGAAATCAGTTTCTTTCTGAAACTGTATAAAGCTTTGTTATCTTTTTGAAGTTTAGTTCTTATTGGTGTTATGTATTCAATCCACTCTCTTTTGTGGGGCCACTTCAAATGTACCTGACATTTGAGCATTTTGTCAACTTTCTATGAGCATCAGGTTCAGTGCAGCAGTGGAACTTCCTGCCTGCTGCATTAACTTAACTTCATAACACAACTTCTTGTTTCATTACCTTAACAAATTTTAAAACTGTAGAAAAGAATAATGAAACCCAAACTTCTCCCTCTTGCTCTGTTTTTCTCTCTCTCCCCCTCATATATAGAAGGACTGAAAATTATGCTTGCTCTATGATATTGAATTGTGTTCATTCACTATCTTAAGGTCCAACAGATTGAACTGTTAACAGGCAGTTACCGTGTCCTCTCATTTGCTTCTCACCAGTGTTTCCCATGCCAAAGACCATGGTTTACATCAGCCTGGTCAGTGCTCCTTGAGCTGACCTAAAAGGGAGGCCTGGTCCTTTTCCTTCCCAGTTGTTGTGGTTTAACCCCAGCCAGCAACTAATTCCATGCAGCAGCTTCCTCACTGCCCCTCTCACCCTGAAGGGGTGGAGAGGAGAATAAAAACAAAAACAAAAACAAAAACAAAAACAAAGACAAAAGCAAAACTTGTGAGTTAAGAACAGTTTAATAATTAAAAAAAAAGGTGAAATATAATAATATTAGTAATACTGAAGATAACAACAATAATGGCAATAGTAATAATTGTGATGGAAAGGAGATAGAGAGAAATAAAACCCAAGACAGGGAAGTAATGCACACTATATTTGCTCAGTCTGTGCTGACCAGTCCATCTCCAAGCAGCAATCAGCTCCTCCCAGCCATCATCCCCTGTTTATACTGGGCAGGATGTTCCATGGTAGGGAATATCCCTTTGGCCAGTTTGGGTCAGCTGTCCCAGCCAAGCTCCCTTCTGTTTTTTGTGTACCTCCTCAGCAGCAGAATATGGAACTCTGAAAAGTCCTTGATTTAGGGTAAGCACTACTCAGCAACAACCAAAACATCAGTGTATTATCAACATTATCCTCCCACTGAATCTAAAACACAGCAGTGTACCAGCTTCTAAGAAGAAAACTAACCTATCCTAGATGAAACAAGGACAGCAGTCTTCTTATGTCAGCATTTGCAGGTGTACAGCCACAGAATGAGGGTTCAAGAGCTCATCTGACAGAAACCCAGCGTGTCAGGGGTTAGGGACAATAGCAGGGCAGGAGAATTGATTAGGGGAAGGACATTCGTCTTTATAAGTTACTCTGCCTGCTGCCCTGGAGCCCTGCCCATGCCTCCATCAATCTGGACCTTCAGTCAGTTGACATTAAAGCTTTCTAGGAGATCAGCTCAGGGGTTTTTATGACACTGAAAGTAGACAAGTGGCTTCCTTAAAATAAATTACATAGAGTTTAGAAAAGTAAGCTGACCCTAAAAATTATAGGATTACTGTTTAACAGCTTTGTCTAAAAACTCAGGCTTTGTTTTAAAAGAGGGAAGTGTTGAAAGAAATGAATGCAATGAAAATATATGTATTTTCATAAAAAATTAACAGCAAACATTTATCTCCTAACTTTCAGCATTGGAAGACTTCTGTCAAAATTACATAAGCAACACAGAGCAGACTGATGCTGGCAGTTTTGCTGCCCAAGCTGTATAAACAGGAGAAGGTTCAAAGCAAGATGGCAAGACTGTTGAAAGGTAAGAATTGACTTCTTTTTTTCCCCCTAAGATACAGTAACTAGGGCAACATTTGTCTCAGCTCAGCTCAAGAAAGAGTAACTGTGGGCTATGATCACTATATAAAGAAGTCATGGCTAAGGTGGATACTGCAAATAGGGAATTATTCATTCAAGATGCAGGAACAAGAGGCCTGAAATTGAACTATCAGGCGTCAGACTTAAAACCAAGCAAAAGTTTTTTTTTTTCACACAATGCATATTTAAATTGCAAATCTTGTTGCTACCAAACTTTCTAGATGTGAAAATTATAAGTAGATTTTAAAAACAGCTAGACAGATTAATGAAGAAATGGAGTACTAAATATTATCAGTCATACTCAAACTTAAGCTCAAAAAGTGCCTGAACTGCAATCTGAAAGGGGAATACTGGAGAGGGACTCTCTCTAAGTGGCCTGGTTCAGACACTCTTTCCTAAGGATATATTAATGGTCCTGCTCACAGATGGACCACTGTGTCAGGACAGCTGTTCTGGAGCACAAAAAGTGAATGATTGATGTAAATGATGGTGACAAAAAGGTTTATGATGGGGAACGAAGAAAGGGACAAGAGCAGAGAGCTTTGCTGAAACTAGTGTCTTCAGTGCCCTCTTTTTCTTCAGCGTGGATGTTAGAGGAAGCTGTGCTCCCTTTTAAGGAGCTGAAATGGTCTCTGAGGGAAAGCAGGTCAGGCTTTGCAAAGTTTAGGCAAGACTCTAAGTGTGAAAGTAGAGCCCCAGGCGTTGCCAGGGGAGCTGTGTGTGGAGAAAGGGTGTACATGAAGTCTTGGCAGAGAAGCCCAGATTTATCACAGCAGTTGACTGAGAGGACAGTGGAAAGTCAAGAACAGCAGAGAAGCACCAGCACTGTGACCCTCTTAGAAGCCAAGCAAAAGCACTGTTCACTGAAATGTTCCAAACGGAACAAAAGTAAGAAAACTTAAAATATGGTGTGCTATTTTCCTTTACTATGTGATTGATGTTCCAGAAAGGAAGCAGCACCATGTGCCTTCTTTGTGGGTATGAATCAAAGAGGTGTCTGACTCATTTAATAGTTTCTTCTGCTGATGAACATGTGCTGTAGGTCTGAGATGCTGCCATAGCCAGAAATAAGTGGTGACAGTGTAATTACCTTTCCCAGTTGTGCCAAAAGTGTTATAGTTCTTCCCAGCAAGCAATAAAGCACCAGCCTTTGATACAGGGATCAGGTAGATATAGACAAAAGTTAAGGGAGGGACAGGTGTGATATCAAAGTAGCTTGTTTTCAAAAGAAGAAAATTGGGAAAGGAATTCTAAACTTCTCTGTTATTCCACCAGCATGGGGTTTTTTTTGTCCTACTGTGGTAGTGTTTCAGATGCACTCTGCACACCAGAAGGTTGTAATCTTGTTCTGGAAGGAGATTTTTATGAAAAACTAGAAGATGGTTTAGCTTATAAAGGTTATGTGGGACTGAGAAAATGGAGATAATCAAGACAGAAGAAGATAGGCTAGTTTCATGGATGGATCTCGTTTTGATTCTCAATAGCCCTTCAGGCTCAGCTGACTAAATGTTTCTTAGTGACAGAAGAAAGATATATAGCTATATAAGATGAAAAAGAAGAAAAGATCAATTTTTTTTTTCCTGTGAGAGGCTCCCCTTCCATCTGGTCAGGTCATAGAATCTTGTAAACACTTTTTGTTTGCAGTGTGCAATTTAGTGCTTATTAAAATTGCTTACAATGCTTTGGCCTCAGCTGTTTGATTCAGGATCTAATAAATAGCTGGTGATTTGTCAGGCTGTCACTCTATGGAAAAATCAAATTCTTTTGCCTGTTGGCCATCATTTTAACAGTGGAACCATGGTGTTTGTACAGCCCCTGATCCTGCTTTCAGTGAGACCCCTGCCTGAAATGTAAATCATCATCCTTTGTACCTCTACCACATGTATATCAGCAAGGGCTTTTATCCTTCAGAGGGGAAATCAGTATTTGTTGTAAAAGTACTGTCTTGATTTCACAAAAAATCCCAGCACAGAAAATGTTACCATCACAGTGATGGACTAAGTTGCTTCAGCATCTTTGAGCCATTTCTCAAGTGACAGGAACAGGGCTTTCCTTTCTCTCTGTCTCCAAGAGATCTTTATAGCCCAGGTTTCTGGTTTTTCTCTTTCTCAACTTGGGCTTGAAGTGTAGATCACCACTGCTTTTGCAGTATTTTTGACTTGGTTCAGTCCCTGTGGCTCTTCCATTTGGGAATTTGTAATGGCAATGCACACAGTAAGCAGCAACCTCTTTTTAATGCAGGCACCAATGAATCTTGGCAGTGTAAAGCAATCATCCTGTAACTGGTAAAACTAGTGGAGTTTGCAATCCCATGGCTGTGTCCTGCAGCCCAAACCCTCCCACCAAAATGTCCCCCTTTTGTTTATTGGAACTCACATCATAAAGGAGGGACAGCACCCTCAGCTCGGACTGAATCCCCTGTCACCCCACCCACAGTATAAGCTGGGCAGGGAGCAGGCACAAAACATAATTATTGTGTCCCTACTGCGTCCTTTCCCCTTTCAGACTTTGTACACCTCGCTGAATTTCAGTGAACCTGTAAGAACCAATTTCTCTCTCCTGAACTGGATTGCAATCGACCAACAGGTTCAAAAGTTCTTAAACGTGTGCTGGAAAACTGCAAAGTAGATTAACATAGTAAGAACAAATAATAAGAGAAAAAGGATTCTTGAAATAGCTAATGGGTCATATGTCTGCAGTTACTGATGCTGAATAATAATGTTGGTATAAGAGCATATGGTCTTAAAATAACTGAGAATGAATCTAGCTAGAAATTAGACAAAGGCTCTTAACTATCCTTGATGTTCTTGAACAGCCTTACTGTAGGAGTAGTGAGAGCAAACCATCTACACTGCCTTTCAGTGTGTTTTTCGCTTATGAATGGGATTATACAGTGTCTCTTCGTGCAGGGGGAAAAAAAAAGAAAGAAAAAGTAAAAATCTGTTAAATGCCTGGAAACGTGGTGATTTTTCTAGTCCCATGTTCCCACCTGTAGTCTGTGACTCTCCAAGAGCAAAATAGAGCATCCCAGATCTTTCATATTGCTTAAAAAATTATGGCTGGGTGTCAGTCTGCTTCCCACATGCATTTTTTTCCCAATAATGGCATCTCTTCCCTGATTGAGGGAATCCTTTTAACTTTACTCAAAGCCTTTACCGTTTGACCTTTACTGCCAAGAGAGGCAGTAAAATTAGATCTCAGAAAAAATGTCTTTTGCTTTAATCCCAAGATGTTGGCAGGTGGGTGGCTCTGAAGTCATCCTTCTCACATGTTTTCAGACAGACTTGCTGTTAAAATAACTGAGCAGAAGTATGCAAGGAACCTCTCAGCACAGTTGGTCAATCATCCCAAAATGAGGACAACAGCACAGATACTCAGACTGGCTTGTAGGTCAGCCAGCTGATTATAGGATTTTCCCATCACAGAGGTAGATAAACCTTTTTGTATCACCAGGACAGACACACTAACTATGCTCTAAGATCCGATGAGCCCACAGGGGGGATTTTACAGCTCCAGCTTTGTGTATACATGTTGTCAGGTTCAAACATGTATGTTTGGAAAGGTGGACTCAAGCAAAACCCTATGAATGGGTAAGAAAACCTGGAGTTAGAGCTAAATCCACTCTGTGGGAATAGAGCAGATCTTGCAGGCAGCTGCACCCTTCTCTATTTTATTTCTTCAGTTTTAGATGTGTTTAGATGTGTAATAAATTTTCCCTATTTCCAGAACTATCTTGTGTGGAATTTAGGTGGGCTTCAGAGGAGGAGGTGCAAAGAGGGAACGGAGACGTACAAGTGTCTGGTGTGCCCTGCCCTTTCTCACTTTCTTGCTGGCCTCACTTTCCCTCTTCTCAGATCCCAGCTGGGACCTGTAGCTGGGAGGGTTGATGAAGCTTTCCCACAGTTCAGCAGCCAGTTGCCCTATGGCAGCCAGGTATCCATGCCAGGCTCAGCTGTGTTCCTGGTGCCCAGAGGCATCTGCTCCCCACAGACCTGCCCTGGCCCACTGAAGTCCACCTGTGCCTGGCTGCTCTCAGGCACAGCTGATCACAGGTGAGTCCTGCCCAGCACCCACAGCTCATTAATTCACCCTGCCTGTACATGTGCAACTGGAGCGGGTCCCATGGGCTCAGTTACATCAGGATTCCCGGGATCCTGTCTGTGCAGGTGGGCAGCAAAGCCTTTGGCCACAACACCCCTGAAAAGCCAACTGCCCCCTCCCCCTCCGTGTAAGCGGCGGCCCCATTTTTCAGGCAGGGGCTTTTAGAGAGGGTGGGAGGAGGGACTCTGGGGACACTGTGGGGTTCCACTCGGGAACAGCCTGCAAGGCACCCGGGCCCCAGGGACCAACGGGGAGCACTGGAGGCTGCGAGCGGGTTGTTCTCCACTCCCAGGCACGCAGTGAAGACAGCGTCGCAGAGCAGCTGCTGCTGTTAGAGCTCTCCTGCCAGCTCCACTCCTCCCGATGCCATTCCTACCTCCAGGATTTTTCCCTGACTCGCAGCATCACCATCCAAAAGTCTCCCTGGAGGAAGGTATCTGCTTGCTGGTTTGTCTCTTTATCCTTTCCCTCATCCGCGGGAGAAGGGAGGAAAAAAAGCCATAAGCAATCAACTCGCCTGCTTCTTTCCTCTTTTTTTCCTCCCCCCTCCTGCTCCCTTGCTGCTGTCAAGGGGGGGTAAAATCCCCTTCTGGAAGGAGCTTTACAAGGTCCATGCATGGATGGCAGCAAATTGGGAGAGGTGAGCAGCCGACAGAAGATGTGAGAGCTGGAAGGGCCGTGCCGTGGGAGTGGTCCTTGCTTTGTGTGCAAGTGAGGCAGTGAGCGTGCAGCCTCCCACTCTGGGTGCATCTTTTTTTGGATGCTGTGTAGTTCCCTGTGTGAAATGCTTTTTTGGCTAAAAGAGGAAGAGATGTCACATCAGGAGCTCACCCAGCGACTGACTACGGTTATCACCCATGTGGGTAAGTCATCTTTGTTTTTCTTTACTATGGATTCAGGGGCCCTGTTCTCCCAGGAGGTGCTGATGTCTTTGTGTGACAGTGTCACACCTGTGCATGAAATAGGAGCCATCGGCAGACTGTGAACGCCTGGCTCTGGGCAACTAGACTGCCTTTTATTGATGGTTTGGTTTGTTTTTCAAGCATGTATTTCCTTGAAAAGCAGAAAGAGTAGGAGCAGAGAGTGTCCTACCTGTGAACTGATCTGTGTAAAATACCCGAGCACAGTCCTTGCAGTGAGGTGGTAGAGAAAAGGGGGCGGTGGGAGGGTGCTGGAGCAACAGCAGTGCTAATGTGCTGGGCATTTGATTGTGATACTGGAAGCAGCCCATTTCAGAGAATCTTTTTTATGGCCTTTAATGTTTCAAGATTTCTGGAAGCTGCTAGGACAGGATCTCAAAAGCTTTTCTCCATGTCAGCCTTGATTTTACTGTCGCCAAGGAATACAGGTGAGGCCCTGTACTATGCACTGGCATCCTTATGCATCTAAGCTGGCTATACACTTGCTGGCACTGGTGACTGAAATACAAGGAACCCACTAATCTGAAACTAGCCAGACAGTAGGAGATGCTGGGGATTAAAATATCAACTGAGAAAGGATTTTGTGACCCTTTTTTGTTACCTGTGGTTGAGTTAAAGCAGATTGCAGCTGTGTTGCATCATGTAAAGAGAATATTTTTAGTTGAATAGCATGGAAGCAAATTTTATAGCTGTCAGTGTTTGTAATAGACTGTGTGTTGTGAACGTCAAAGATGTTGTACAGGGTCTTGAAGTGCCTTTGTCACTGACTTTGCTCAATCTGTATATGACACAGAATGTTACCAAAATCTGGCTTTTAGAGTAAGATTTTAGACCAACATTATTCTTTGGTTTGATATTAGCTGTAGCAGCTGAACTAAGTTTAAGAAAGCAAATGCAATCAGTACCTTGCCCAAAGAAATAGCACAAAAGCAGTTTTAAACTGAACAAAATATTGAAGATCAGGTCTTAGCTCTGCAAGATCTTATCCAGGTGTCAGTCTTGGTGCTCCTGGTAACCTCAGCAGGAGCTGGGTATGGGAGAGAGTATGACTGCCAGGAGAGCTTGTGGCAGCAGCCTCTTCGACCCAGTAATGCCAACAAGAGCTGCTTTGCAATTGTGCAAATTCAGACTGACACGAAGTCACATAAATTCACATTTTTATTATGAAGATTTAAGATTCAATATGAGGCACATTTAATTTTAATTTTGTTTTAGGAAGAATATTTCAGTGGAGCCAAAGAGGTTTGTGCATCTTCTGGTTTTCCTGTTAAACTCAATACAGGTCCCCATCATCCATATTGAGGACCCTCCTTGATGTCAGGAGGGATTTTCTAGAAATAACATAGCATTATGTTACCTACTATATCATATACTATGATCGAGTAGGAAATAATTCTAGACACTAGAAAGATGTTAATAAATCTTTCTCCTGTTCCCTGATGTATGAGAGAGGTTTCTGGGTCATGTGGCTGATGCTAAAGAGTGTCATTGGTTTTTTGGAGATCAAGCAGGCCAGTCCTAGGGAGAGGAATGAAGGTCACAGATCTTGGTGTTTTTTCCATTTCACACTGAGGCAAGAGCTGAATTCATCAGCTTCCAACAGGAAAGGATAATCCCACCATTTTCCCAGACATTAGAGACCTACAAAGCTACTTGTGGAGTCTGCCTGCCTTTTTGTAGGCAGTGCTCATTTTTTATTGAATCATGTAGCTGAAAAAAAGCAGTTGTGCAAAAATGGAAGCAAGTAATGTTAAATCATTTATCATTGGCTGAAGGAAGAACATTTCTTCCAAACCCACTGATGATGCACCATGTTTATGAATCACATCTTGTAACATGAGTTGCCGTAGCTGAATCAGCAGGAGCTTATTGAAAGAGTAATTCCTAGGAAGCTGCACACGTCTCTTGGAAGTTCAGTGGGAATCTTTACACCTCAAACAAGTGAAAGGGCTCCCAGCCTTAGCAAATTGAGGGGATCCCTGACTGTGAACATACTTTATAGTGTTTACTATTTTTACAACTATCACCTCCATAGTACTGTTTGGACTGATGGGATTCAACCTGTCTAGAATGTACCCAGCTCTTGGTTGGGAGCACAGCTCCCATCTCACCCAGGGAGAAGGAGGGAAGAAACTTATTCACAAAATTTGAAAAATGCGAAACAAGAACTTTATGGGAGAGTTAAAAAGAAAGACATGCATTTGCAATAAATTCTTTATGGGGTCATTTTGATCTGTGTGAGGTAGATGACACACCAGTTTATTTTTAATGTATCGATGAGAGTGACAAAAACATAGTTAATTGCCTGGGGTTCATCTTATCTGTCCTGGGCAAAAGCTTTCATCCCTCATTAGCTGACTCATGTAGTGTTAGACAGCTCATGTGCTTGCAACAAAAGCCTCTTATCCTGCTGCAGACTTCATACATACAGCTACCTGCCTCACCAGGTTAAAACTGAAGCCTTGAATGTATTTCCCTTCTCTCTTAATTGGTACTTTTCCAGTACCATGCACCCTGTATCACATCTTCATACAGTGTCAAAAAACAGAGGACCAAATTAAATCTCTTAAATGCTCCCTCAGCCTCCCTGGGATTGTTCCTGATAGCCATGGTGTGGGTGAGGTAATGGGGCCACAGCAGGTGCCTGGGACAGGAGTAGTTTGTGAATACTAGCAGGCTTTCTGCTTACTATCCCAGATCTGGCACAAAATGCTACCCAATCATGTTACCAAAACTGCGTCAAGATTCTTTTTTTAATTTAACCTACTTTCATTGACCTTGTTTGTTGGGAGGTGTTGGGGAAACACTCATCAATTTTGAAAAAAGTGTGTCCTTTGGGTAGATGGGCAGGTGGCAGCTCTTCTGTGGTGGGGAGGGAAGAGCTTTGCTGGGTGACGTGCCTGGTGCCAATGGCAGGATTATTTGCCTGTGGGAACAGGCACAGTTCTTACAGCTTGTGAAGCCCACAAGAATATGCTTTTGTGCACTCAGTGCCCTCCCACACTCGGCAGTTGGTCCCCAGAAGTCTGATGCCAGCTTTGCTATTTGTGGGCAGCATTCTGGGCACTGTTACACACACAAGCACCTCCACCCAGTGCCCCATTTACCGCATATTTTTTTCTTACAATGATTTTATAATAGGATGTAGATGCCAGAATCAACGTAAACTGTCTCAAAAGAACTGGCTCCTGCGTCGCCAGTAAAGAATTCAACAGCATGTTAGAGATGGGGTTTTCGTAGAGACTCCCCTTAAATCTCAATGAAGTTGTAAAAGCTCTTCACATCTTCAAATGTCAGCTGGATCCAAGTGAGCTGGCTGTCAGCATCCCTGGTAGGGGAGGCAGTGATGTGAATGTGCAGAAAACACTACATTGCACAAATGTTACATGAAAGAAAAGAACTATACAATCAAGTCAGCTTTCATCTGATTTTACATATTCTTATTTGTCCAATTAATAAAAAAAAAAAAAGAAATTTAAGCAACTTGATGGAAATCAAAAGAAAAGTCAGTGGCAGAGGCTGGTCTAGGATTGACACCTCAGGACTTAGACAACCACCTAAAATTCCTATCTGTTAACCATAGTATGTCAGTTCCCACCACTCTTGGCTTAACCACTAGAGTTGAGGAGCTGAGCAAAATACTTGTGTGTGTGAGGAAAACCTGTGTTACAATTTTGAACAGGAAATAAGGGATGATACTACATGACTACATGACTGTGTGAGAGGAATTTAGGTCAGCAGAATGGAATAACCCGAGCTGGCACTTGTCCGAGGCCAATGGCTTAGCATCACAAGTCACAGAATCTGCTTTATGCTACAAAGCCACAAATAATCTAATATGTCACAGCTGGACAGACAGTTGCAATGATTCTTCTATTGCCTGTGTCCATCAAGGGCACTCAAAAGAGATATTGTAAGAAATTAGCTTTCGAGGTACCATAACAAATAGGCCCTCTGCGACTCCTCTGCAAAGGCCTAAATCAAGGCAATAGAAATTCCCCTGCCTGCAACAGAAAATTCTTCCTTTTGTTTTAGATCATTCATGCATTTCAGGAACTCTTTTCGAGCCACTGATTCTGCAGCTCTGTCCTACTTACGGATTTCTGGTGTGCAGCTGAGGGCAACTGGTCATTCCACTGACCACAGCACACCAGGTTTCCTCACCCAAAAGTGATATATAGGCACGGGATGGACATCTATCCCTGCATTCCCAATGAAAGTATGACAATAAAAAACTTTAGAAATGTGTCTGCTAAATTTACTTGGGATCTTATGCTAAGAGGAAGTGGTAGGTTGGAGTTCCTTTCCCCACTAACCTACTTCTGTAAAAACATTGAGCTGTGATCATGTTATCCACATCTTTCTGAATACCAGTAAATCTTTTGAACTGTTGGCCAATTTTTACCAAATTTGGTGAAGTGGCAGAGGTCAAAAATGTTGCATTCGTGCAAAATATGAAAATAGTAACTGAAGAGAAAAGTGAAGAAAAGATCAATAAGCTCATTCTATTAGACCTAGGAGATTCCATGTGAAAAAGTAGGATGTGGGAAATGAAAGATAATGACAATTTATCTTTTTTAGTTTCAGAGCTTAAAAAAGCTACTTGTTTACTTTTTTGTTCCTTGATTGTGGTTATTAATTTTACTCCATTCTATATGGCCTGTTTCATGCAGCTGTTTCTCTAGAAACCATTTAACAAGGAACTATTTAAAAGTGTTTTGTTATTGCTGCAAAGTTTGTGTCTGTAAAAAGTGGAAATTAAGCTTCCATGAAAAATGTGCAGATGTGCCTGATGCACTCTCCGAAATGTAGGATATTACAAGTACCACATACTTGTTTAAAGCCCACATTCTAACCTGTTTTGTTGAGGCATGATCAGAAATAAAGACTATAAGAAACTGTCATGACTTGGGGATCCAGAACACTAGTTTGTCTCAAAGCACAATATTTATGTAATGGTTTTGTCTCATTTTAGGGAAACAGGTGACTAAAGAACTTCCCAGAACCAGAAGAAATAGTAGCAGGCATTAAGGCTGCTTCTGTTTCAGGAGAGAACAGCTCAGAGATGTTTCTCTTCAATATTCCACTTTAGCTGCGGAAATTTTCATACGGGATGAGACCCTGGCATCCTTGAGAGAATTTAAGAAAAAGATAGAAAAATTTTGTGCTATCCAGGTGTGTTACTGTCTATAATTTCTTTCAGAGCAGCATGCTGTAAGGAGAGCCATGCAGAGCACCACAGAATTGAAAGGCTGCTTACAGCCCTAGCTGTTTTCTCATTTATGGATATTCTCCCCAAAACTGGCTGTTATACCCTGAGCTTTCATTCTCAAGCCAGTAAGAAAGCAGGATGTTGGAAAGAAAAGGGAATGGCAGTAGCTATCCACCATCTGTTTGCTGCAAGGTTTTCACACTTTCTACTTAGGCATGTTGTGATGGCAACTGTTGGAGACAGGGAACTAGGCTAGATGGAACTGAGGTGTGATCCAATCTGTCAATCTGTAAATCACTCTCTTTTTCAAAAGCCTCCACTTTGCTGCTGTTAAATCTAATGCCACAGCAGTCTCCCTCTGTCTTTTGTTTTCTAGTCTACCTCAGTAATGGCTTGTTGGTGTTTGTTTCTTAGCATGGAGGAGTGTTCAACATGCAAAGAAATTAGTAAAGGAAAATCAGGTGACAGAGTCTAAGTTTAGCTGTTGGCACTGGCGATGCCCATGGTGCCTTCCACAGCTGTGCAGGCTGCACACCAGGTCCTGTACATCCCTAGGAAGCTCTACTCGCCCCTGCAGTTTTTCTGTTCGTGCCTGGAAAGCAGTTGGGACACAAATGAGTAATTCCATGCATGTTTCAGTTGCAAGAAAGTCTATGTGTCTTCTGTTTGGGTCAGCTCTTCTCATGGCTTTCCTGAACCCACCTCTCTCTCAGGACAATAGTTTAGACAGGCTTAGCCCTCTGTGGCAGTTTTAATACAGCAGAAAGCAAGGAACATCTGACTTCCAGAGCAGGCTCTTGCAAACACTATGTGGTGGTTTTCTGTTGGGTTTTGGGGTTTGTTTTGCACTTTTTTGGGGTTTGGTGTATTTTTGTTGGTTTGTTTGCTTGCTTTTTTTTTTTTTTGTGGAAGAAGAGGTTTTCTTACTAAATAATTTCAAAATAAAAAAGAAGAATGAGATAGCTTAGGTCACAAACAAGGGAAAAATTACTTCTTACAGCATCATTCAATGAGCTAGTCGAACTGGGGCACTTCCCCCTCTGCTCTTAAACACTCCAGAGCAAGCCCAGGGCTACCTGGAAGGAGAAAGTGAGGGGACTGTCCAGGGGAAAGCAAGTGTAGAAGGTTTCCTCCTGATTCAGGCACAATGAGAGATGCTGGTGCTGGCAGAAGTCATTGCTTGCTAGCAGGGCAGGCAGTTGTGACCATTCTGCACTGCTAAGTCCCAAGATTAAAAAGCAAATAGGGCCAGAGGGAGGTAGAGAGAAGCCCCTCTCTGCTCCCATCTCTGTGGCAGAGGGAAGCTCAGCTGGCCTCGCTGGAAATTAAACTGAGCTGACATCTATCACGTTTCCTGGCAGCTTGTTAAATACAAGGGCCCTTTTCCACCTCTTGCCTCATCTTTTATTTAATTCCTTTTTCTTGTCCTCCATATGGTGCCTGAATCCCAGAGGTCCCCTGAGAGGACATCTCCCTGGGACAAACAGGTTCAACACTTCGGAATGTACTTGCAGCACGAGGTCATCTCAATGAGTAGAAAATAAGCTCATCAATTCCATGGCTGTCACTCTTTTTTTTCTTCTGCACTGTGTTGGAAAACTTCTTTTAGCCCCTGAGGTTGGACTCAGCATTCAATCCAGGATGGACTTTTCTGGACCTGGGTGACTGCTAAACTAATTTTAACAGCACAGTGTCTGGTACATGGTGCTAGTCACATCTGTATATTTTACCCTGTTCTTCAGAGCTGGCCTTGGAGCATTTGGGAGAAGATAAAGCATAAATGTTTTGTGTTAATGCTGTGCTTTAGCCCACTGACCAAGTTTCTTGTACCTCCCTTTAGAATTCAGCACAGTATCATCTAGATTTCCCCAGATGATCAGTGGGTGAGTGGGAGAAATCTAAGTTCTCTGAAAAGCTGTCTCATCCTTCTCACATGAGAAAATGCTGGAGAATGATATGAAAGGGATAACATGGCACATAGATCATTATTAGTCAGTCAGCTTTGGTGATTCACACTAACCAGTGCAGCAGACACGGCCAGAATTGAAACCAAGGAACAGAAGGGAGGCAGGGTGAAGAAACAGCCCACTCTTACATGCATAGCTAGAAAAACATCAGTTATAAATACCTGAATTGCTCTGTAAATCATGGCAGGGAGGGAGGTACTGCTCAGAGAGCAGGAACACTATAAAGAAAAGCTGGTGAGTTTAGCAAAGGAAAGGCTCCACTTTGGCATGGGGACAGATGTGTAGGGGACAACTGGGTTGAGATCACAGTGTCTTCAAGCTCCACTGTCATGTAAACACAACATAGATAACATCTGTCAGTCCAAAGGCATAACTGCCTCTGAGGAGTTATTGAGCTCGTGTACTGGAAGAGAGCCATGTCCAGCATGTGAGTTCAGGCTGGTGAAGTCTGAAGTTGCAGCATTCATTCAAGGGTGAAATGCATAACATTTGTATGCACCCACTTCTTGTCTTTTGCAGTGCAGTCTCGCAGAAGGCTGATGCCTTTTCAGCAGAGGCCTGCAAATAATTCTGCTAGTGAGTAGTCCTTCATCCTGTTTTCTATTAGAATACTCCTTGCAGTGTCATAGGGAATGAAGCACTGAACCAAGAGAGAAAATCCCAAATTTCAGTGCATCCTAAGATTTAGTTTACAAAGCTCCTGTGTTCTGTGTCTATCTTTTCTAGCCATTGCAGAGACCTGACAGTACAGAAAAATATCCCAAACATGTGGCCAAAGGAAAGATGGTCTACCAGTATCAAAAATCCATGCTGTCATGGAATTATTGTCTATTCTGTTGCTGGAACAACATGCACACAATATCAAAAAACCAGCATTGCACCTGCTATGTGTTCTATTTGGAGTGTTCTTGAAAATACATTGTTCCAAAACCACTGCTGTCATGAAATTTGAGTCCTGAATCTTTTAGGCAGTCACCACCTAACAAGTACAGCCAAAGTACTGATTCTCCATGCCTTCCTGGCGGCTGCTTCTCATTTGCATGCCTCAAGATGGACTGTGTCCATGGTTTGGCTCTGGTATAAGGTACTACCATCTAGTGCCCTGCTGATCTGAGGACACAGGGACCTCAAGGCAGTCAGCCCAGCCCTACCTTGTATTGGCAGAGCATCCCTGATTTCAGAGCTACATGAATGCAACACAGATGGAGTTCTCTGAGGACTCCATTGCAGTAAGTGCAGGACTATTGCAGTGAATGCGAAGCTGAAACTCTCTGGAAGCTTAAAGAGAGATACTAAGATCCTTTTTGGAATGTTAGTCCAGGTCTGATTCCTTACCTGGATTACTCAAGCATGGGAGTAAAGGTTAAATTTCTGTGAAAGCCAAAATCCTTTGAAACACTGCAAAGAGGTGATGGGAAACAATGTCTCATCAATATTACAACGAAGTGGCTCTGATCCAGAAAGATGCAAAGAGCTCTCTATTTCTGTGTGCATAAAAGGGGAACTGCTGGTACTCAGCACTCCACAGCACCAGATATTTTTGTCTGAGTGCACTCAGCTGTAGCTGACCCAGCTGTAGCCACTGCTGCAAACAGGTATAAGCGGCAGCACAGAGACTTAGCACCTACCACCAGAATTGTCCTGAGTTTACATGGGGATCTTGGGTCAGTTCCTGCCAGAGCTCAAGGAAAGCCAAGCTGAGAGGATCTCAAGTCAGATTCCCCACATCCATGAGTGCAGCCTGTAATCTCTGTGCTTCCGGTTACCTCCATCTGTATCTCAAGAATCTTGGATGGAAACCAGCAGCTCTTATCCTGAGACTGTTTATGCACCCACTCATATCACCTAATATGTGAGCACCCCAACTGTCCTACAGCAGGGCTGTCATAGTATCTATCCATATATTAACACCATATGTTACAGAATTGGGAGGAGAAAAGCAGGATCTGCCACTTCTGCAGTGCAGGCTGTTGCCCAGGGCAACGAGATATGAGGGGCTGCAAACCATTTAGCTCTTGCTTCCTCTGCGTGACCGTGAGCTCTATGATTTCCAGTTTCCCTTGGGCAATGAATTGTGTACAGCTGGCCCCGAATACAAGAGCAGTTATCTGCAGTTCCAAGACATAAATACAAGGCAAACAATGCTGATGTACAGCATTTGTGGGCTGCCTGGAAACAGCTGCAGACAGGATCTGACTCTCCTCATTCAATACATGCCTCAAGTTCCACAGATTTTATATATATCTATACTCCCAGTTAACACAGGAGAACCACTTCAGGAAACTGGAATGTGAAGAGGTGAAGAAAATCTAAAACCAGAGAGGATATATTTCAATATTTCAGGAGAGCAATTGTTGCCTTTAATTCCAAAACCTTTAAGATAGCAGCCATATTTTATTTATACATAGGTAGGGAATAAGCCCACAGTTACTGGCATCTCCAGTATAGTTATGACTTTCCAAGAATGTGCATGTGCTGACAGACAGGTACCAGGGAAAGAACTGCAAAAAACATGCAGCTCTAGTAACAATGATAAGTAGAAATGAGATGATTTGAATGTAAAAATATATATTTGAATATACTGCCTGTTAATTATATATGTTACAACCTTGACACTCCAAATGTTTTTTTTCTAGTGTCTAGTTCATATTCTAATAGAATTGCTGTGGCTAAAATTACTATCAGAAGAGTTTGCCTCTTTTTAACAATCAATAATCCTTCACCTAACAAAACATGACTATAAATATTTCCTCCTTTTGAGTCTGAAGTTCGCTGTTATCCATTACACTGTAGTTCCTAGGTCTCTGAAGCCAAGGTTTAGTTTTTGAAGGGATCAATATTGGTGTTTGCAGCGGGAAAGCCAAAGCTGATGGAGTCATACTATTGATCTTGCAATATCCAGAGAAAAGGTCATTTCGAACCGAAATAGCTATGGCCTTAGCATGACCCTGAGCTGTAATCAGGTACAGAACTCAGAGAGCTCCCAGCAATTCCATGGCAGTAGTTGATGCAGAAAGGTTGCTGGGAAAATCTGATTAATCCTTGTTATAGGGATCAGCTTATTTTGTGAAAACAAACTTCCTAATTTTTTTAAAGGAGAGATTCAAAGCTACTCTCACAATTTCATCTGTTGTCAGTGTCTAGTATCTTTTCCTATTCCACACTGAAGAAGCCAGGAGGGGCATCACAGCTGACTTTGAAGTCACAGTTCAGTCTGAGATAAACATTTTAGTGCTTTTTTTTTTTTTTTTTTTTTTTTTTTTTTTTTTTTTTTTTCTTAAAAAAATCCTTCTTTTTTTTTTTTTTTTTATAGCTCATAAATATCCATCTTTCTGGCTTTGTTTTCAGCTGGGAGAGAATGCAGTTTCAGCAATGTGCAATTGTCATTTTGGATCATGTTGAATTACATGCTGACTATACAGTAGAGCCTTGTGCACCATTTTATCTTGAATGGGAGCAGATAGCTAGCAGCCAAGTGCCCTGGGAAGAGCAGAGCTGGTGGGACAGAGCACAGAGGAGCAGGTCAGTGATATTCTGTGCCCATTCTACCCCAGTATCTGCAATAGCCACACTCTGCCTGTCCCACTGTCCCCTTCAGTGCTGGGGTGTCACCTCTGTGCAAGTTTTTCGCAGTCCAGTCATACAAGGGAGAAACAAAACACAAGCCCTCATGCCCTGCACCCTTCTCTCTCCAGCAGGGTGGCAGAGCAGGGCTGCTGCCTGAGGAAGGGGGGTGTGCGTGTGTTGATCGCAGGAAGCAGCTGTGCTGGAGAGCGGGAGAAGGCAGCAGAAGGAGCATAGGGCACATCAGCGCCGCTTTGCACTGCTGTTTCTAGTGTCACCGTCCCTCAAGGAAAGGGTCAGACTTTTCCGGGATCACCTGAAAGGCAGGGTGTTATAGAGAAGCCTCACTCCCTCAAACCCCTTCTCCAAGCATTTTTAAGCCGGGTTTGGTACCCAGGAGTTATTCACTGTTGATGGAGAGATCCAGGCGCTCCCACCGCTGCCTGTTTGCGGAGGAGCCACTGGAGGGCGAACCATTCCCTGCCCGAGCCCCGCAGGCCCGGGGCATCTCCTCCTGAGGCCGCAGCACGAGAGAGCAAAATACCATCATTACTAGTTCGGAGAAAGTCATGGTCTCCAGAGATAAATATCCTGTGATATGAGTGCTGAACCTTTGAAAATTGAGGTACAAGAGTTCTCTATCTAAGCTTTTCATCCAAACTGGGATATACTATAGAAGGACCACTTGACTACATGTGTATAATTCTTGATCTTTTTAGTAAGCATAGTTTAAGTTTTACATAAAATCTATTTTCCTATTTAGGAGTAAACACATCTGTTCATTTTAATATCTAGAAAATATAAGAAAGAACCTAATCTTATACCAGCTTCTCTTTCAGAAACTGTGAGAATCTGTTGTGATTTTGATAACTTAATTAAACACTGCAAAAGTTACTAAAAGTCTTAAACATCTGCCAGAAAATAATAAAGCTAGAAATATGCCTTGCAGAAAAGGCTGGCATTAATATGATTATTCTTACCCCCAGAGTGCTGTCCCATAATACCTGACCAAAGGTGGTGAGAGATTCAAGTGATACATCAGGTCTAAATTAATCTAGCAAGTCTAAACTGCAGGTCACAAACAGCAGAGAAAGCATCAGCAAGCAGCATCACCCACAGCATAAGGGATAGAGGGACTGGGGGCCCTCACAAATGCAGCAGCTGAAACATTGGATTAAGGGTTATGTGGTGTTGGTGGGAGCCTCAGGTGAGAACGTTCCGGCAGTTCAGGCTGATGAGCGGCTCGGGACCCTGACTACATACTGCTGCCAAATGCAAAATACTTTCTCAGTACAGCTCACAGGCTCTAAAATACCTGCCATGTCCACTACTAATGCTGATATTTGGGATCAGTCACTGAACCTGATGTTAAGACTCCTTTTTAGTGTTTTGGTTTTATTTCACTCAATTAGGTCATTCTGAGTAGTTTCAGTTGAGCAGCCTTTGCTATCAGACTTGCTGCCCCAAAAGTGTGTGTAGTAGTAATTAGTCTGAAACAGAACACTGCAAAACCTTAATGAGCAAAACACTGCTTTAAATTACGTTGTTGAAAAGATGGGGATATCTAAAAATGACACAAAATAAAGTTGAGGGTCACTCAGTGCACCCTGCTCAAGGCTGCAACCAAGAAAGGGATATTTCTTAGCATGTCCCCATATATTTTACAGCTTTACTGCAGTAATTGCAATTGATCTTAGACAAACTGTATGAACATCTTGGGATTCAGCTCCCAGCTGAAGATTTTTTTCCTTATGCTTCATTATTTGTACTGAGATTTTAAAGTTCACTAGTGGGTTCTTACAATGCTTCTGACACAATTAAAAATATTGCTTTTTTTTCCCCCCCAGTCGATTGCTATTCTTGAAGCAAGTATATTTAAACAAGAGACAGGAAAATATTGTGTAGAATTATGTGAGTTGAATGCTACAAAGGAGCAGCAAAGAAAGGTTGAAGAGGGGCTAAAATTATTGTTAAACTCAAAGGGCTCTCAAGCCAGCGGGGATTTATTTAGCACACTTTTATTTATTTATTTATGGATTTATTTAGCACACTTCTCCCCAATTTTTTGCTTTGGTGGGGCAAAACTTTAGGTGAAATTATTCCTTCCCCCACCTCCCAAGCCTTCTTCAAATAGTTCTCAGAGGCATAATCAAATACAACAAAACAAAAATATTATTCTTAAACCATATCCTTTTATTGGCAATTAAATAGGAAATTGCCTATTTCATGAGAGTAACAATCTCTCTGTGGTGCTGAAGGGCTCAGCTGAGATTCACTGGAGAAGTACAAAGCATTATTTAATGCTACATTCCATGAAGTGGACTTATGCCTATTGGTACTAAGGTCCATAAACGGATGTGGGATTTAGATACATTTTATTGAGTTAATCTGTTCTGGTCAGCAGAAAGCATTTGCAATAGGGCTTCCTGACAGACTAAAGAGCAATTTCTTATCTCATCAGAACACTGCACCACTCAGCTTTAGGCAATTTAAGTCCATGGTGCTGTTCAAGTCAAAGCACTGTCCTTATTTCATGTGGGCTGGAGGTCTAACCTTGTGCAGACAGTGCTCAGCACATCCCAGCACATGGATGCCTCATGTCCTGACAGCAGGACACTTGGAGTTGACAGGGGAGGCCTTTGTGCATTAGTGCAGTGTTACAGAGAAACCCTTGTGCTGCCTTTCATAGGAAAAGTTGTCTCAGGTGCAGCTTTATGCTGTTGCTGCACCTGAAGCTGACTTATGGATATTTTTTTTACTGTGTGGACCTACTTGCCTTTTAGTATATATCCCTGAATAATTTTAGGCTTGCCATGAAAGGAAATAAGGCTTTGATGCTAATACATTTTCTATCCCAGATGGCCATTTTCCATGTAATTTTAGCAGCTCTTGCCTCGTTTTGACGAAGGATTGAAACTCTTAGTTTTCTGTAGATTTACCCTAATCACATATTCAAGATGGGGTAGGGTGACAGAAACCAATAGTTGTGCTGGCTGGGGAGGAGAGGGAGAGGGCTGGGGGTGTGGCTGTGAGTGGTGAGGCAACATCTTGCCTTGCTGTGCCTGGTGTGTGAGGCAGCGCTCTGGGTGGGGAGAGGTAAATGAAGTGCTCACACAATGCTCACTGATGCACGTGCTGGCAGGTTATCCATCCATTTATTTTTCTGCTACACACCAGGCTTTGGTGTAACTTGGGAAATCAGTCTGTAGATTGTGTTTTTCCAGAACCTTAAATTTATTAAACTGATGACTTAGAGACAAAGCTGGGGTGGATAAATTGGGAACAGCGCAGGGGTTCAGGCTGTGAGTGGATGTGAAGAAGGAACAGCTCTGCAGCATCAGGCACTGAGCAGGACAGATGCCTACCAACTGGGTGTAGGTGTGTGCAAGCATCCAGTTGCTCTGTGTGGTTGCACTTGTGGGTGCACACAGAGGAGAGTGTTGCAGCCTCTCATTTACAGGTGCCCAGCATGGAGAAACTACCATGTGGGCAGGTCCTTCAGGACAGACCTCTGGTTTCTGATAGCAGCCCTGTCCTGGGGCAAAAATATAAGGTATACTTTACAGTAGCCAGAGTAGAGGGAGTAACTCCTCTGATGATTTTATCCTCAGTTTCTTAGACAAATACCAGCCTTGCCCTGGAGGATGTTAAAGGAGTGTGTTTGATATGTATCTGCCAGCTGAGAGCCCAATCAGTCAAAAAGGTGTCTAAGAAAGTCTCAGAGGAGCTCCATTTTCCTTGTGGACTGTGCAGAGTGACTGAGTGAACCTCAGTGCACAGATATAGAAACAGGGAAAATCAATAGTCCCTGAAGCCCAATTTCCTCCTTCTCGTAGGAACTGAGATGGCAATAGAACATTGGAAATGCCTTTACTGTACTTGGTAATGTGAGAAGCTCTTTCTTCCTGTTCAGCTAACATTTGGCATGTGTCCAAGAGCCTTGAGTATCAACAGCCCTTGTGATGCTCACAGATCCTATTTTTATCCCTGTGTCTTTCTGGTTCTCCTTTATCTGCTTCAAGTTATGAATTGCAACAACAACAAAAAAATGATGCTTCCGTCAGGGAATGTGTACAGCTGCTCCTCGGGGAAAGAAGCTGCCCTGGTGGTCTTGGCTGCATGAATCCAGCAGCTGTTCTGCTCTGTGAGTGCTCCAGTGCTTGGTTGCTGGGAGGAAAAGATGAAGGGGGAGAGAAGGAGGAACAGTGCAGTGATTCCAGCGCAGTGCCCCAGACGATGGCAAGGGCCAGGGTTGCCATGGCTTTGGAGGTGACTCAGTGTGTGCGGTGGCAGAGTATAGAGAGGAGAAAAACACGTTCCTTGCTTAATCCAGACTGTCTTTTCCAGCACTCATGATGCTGCTGGAGGGCCATGGCACAAGGACTGTGCCTGTGCATCCATCTCTCAGATGCATTAGTGGTACGGTCATCACGGTGTTTAGGAGTGTAGGAGGATGGGAGTCTGACATGCCCAGTTTTATGGGCCACAGCCACTGGTTATCCAGTGTCTCTGTCATCTGTTCCTTTTGCATTTACTTGTCTTTCAGTTTATTCTCCTGACTTTAAACCAGGAGCTATGTTTTAGGTATGTATTGCTCAGAAGGTTTCTTGATCTCACTTAGGTCCTTAAGCATTTTCATGATTGGGATTGGAAGAACTTTGCATCCAAACCTAAACCCTGGATCTAGCCGCTTTTTACCCCTGTGCCAGTTACAGGTTAATAACTCTGAGAATCTGTTTATCTTGCTGAGCAGATTCCTAGCAGGACAGAAATGCCTTCTGTTGGTGATCTGCACTTAGCTGCAGAGGTCAAGAGAACCAGGTGCCACAGCACTTCATGCCACTGCTTGGCCTCTGAAGGTTCCGCTCATCTCCTGATCTCCTGGGAAGCTTCTTTAATCCAGCAGTAACAGCACTGGCCTGTTTTCTTTTGTTTTGGTTGGTTGTTTTTTTTATTTTTTATAATGATGGTAACCGTCCTTGACTAACCCTGGATGCCTGCACAGTTTTGAGATGGCAACAGAATTTCCTTGGCTAAGGTTGTCCTCTGATCTTCACTCTACTCACTCCTGCCTTCGGCAGCTCGTGTGGGAGTAAATGTGCGTCAACAGTGGCGGAGTTGTTGTTTCCTCTGCTGAAGGTGACCAAAAATGTTTTTCTTGTCCGTTAAGAAGTCACTTTAAGCAGATCAGTGTAATGAGATTCTGAAGCCATATGGCACTAGAATTAGTGCCTTCTAGTGCAGGAACTGCATGTTGTAATTGTAACAGTGCTCAAAGTAATTTCAAGAACAGAGATGTTTTTTCCTCTGCTTGTTACTTTAACTCCTTGGGGCTTAAAACAATGTCTGGGATGTGGCCCTTTATTAAAAACGGAGAGACATGCAGTCCTCTTATGCTTTTTTATTAGTTGAAGAAAATAAATGGAAGTTAATAGAAAAGACCAGTTTCCACTTCCTAGCTGAACACTGGAATGGATGTTACCTGTAGCAGTACCAAGTGTGCTCTGAAAATAAACCTTTGTGTCAAACTGCTGAAACGCCCCAGATTCATGTTCTGGGTAATGGAGAGGGCAGAAAGAAGGTCCTGGAAATATATGCAAAAGGAAAATGTGTTTCATCATAGCTATCAAAGACCAGTTCAAACGTCAGATAAAACATCACATATGAAATAGGAAAATGTGAAGCTGGGGTTTCAGGAATTAAATATAGATTATTTTCTTAGCTTCAATGTGTATCAATCTTAATACTGGCATTGGATTTAGATTATTTATTTCTCAGCCTTATGGAATACTATATACATAGGTGGGGAGAGCTGCTGATCTTCATGACTAAATATCTCTTGCTGTTGCGTTTTTATGTTTTGTTGTTGTTTTTAAATCACTGTGGATAGGAGAGTCAATTTTTCGAGTCTTTTCTACACTAAACTTTCTTAATCGTTCTTATAAGGCTCTGATGGAAAAGTGATGCCTGTTTCCCTGCAGTTGTTTAAATGACTGTGTGGGTTATGCTGCAAACAGGGAGTGTTTTACACTGTTTTCTAGCTGCCTCCTTTACCCATGTAGCGGAAACAGAGTTCTCTTCCTCCTTCCTCTGGCACATAAATGCTGTTCCCAAACTCAAATCTTGACTGTTCACAAGAAATTACATCCCTTGGGCTCAGCATTGAGATCCAGCGTGTTTGTTGCATGTTTTGTACTTGACAGTGATGCCAACCATCAGAGCACTGCTTTTTGAAGCAGAAGCATATTGTTTCATGAGAAGAGATATTGGGCTTAAACTGATTTAACTGAGTTGACTTTAAATTTGTGGCCATCCTCTGGCCACACAGTGATGGCAGCAAGCATTTTCCAGCAAGTGTCAATTCCAAGGTAAACTGGTATTTCTAATGAAAGTCGGAACTAGTGCAGCTTCACAGGCTCTTTTGGTTAATGGTATCTGGGCGTATCTGGGTCATGGGTTGTGGAGTGGGGGATTTTTTATTTTGTTTTGTTTTTCTTAATTTCTGATGACTATTTCTTACATTTATTTACTTGCTTATTCATTGACAGACCAAGCCAGATGATGTTGCTAGGCAATGATGGCAGTTTATGAGCAGAAAATGTCCTCTTCCTTGGCTTTTCCAAACATTTTGCTATGATTGTCTGGAGCAGCAGCAAAGTAGCACCCTTCCATTCTGTTATTATGGAGAAGACCCAGGGAAGCATGTTTATCATTTTCTATACCTTCTGCCCCCTACAATCTATTGCATTCAAAGAACAGTGACTTGCTTTCAGTTAGACTGATACTTTTTAGCTCAGGGAGGAAAATTGCTTAGAATCAATCATCCACTCTGAGTGTGTTTGGTAATATGTTACATAAAAACACTCCTGCAAGCCAGCCCTCGCAGCAGGTCCTATGCAAATACATGCAGAGCAGTACAGAAGAGGTCACCTGTGGTAGGAAATAGGGCAGGTCTCAGTGCTCCCGCATCAGAGGTTTCCCATACGTGTCAGGAGAAGCCAATCCAGCTGCCTGTGAAATGTGAATGAAATGACACTTCCAGGAGAATAAACAGATCCTTTTGTCCATCCATCCCAGTCGTTTCAGCACAGCACTCAGTCCCTGAGGTAACCCTTATGTGCCTTTTTGCTGAATGTGGAGCAGCTGCAGTCAGCTTATTTTTTGGTCTGGAGCTGGGTGATGGCAGTGGTACCCCAGGCATCAGTTTTGTATTGAGCATTGTATTGGATTAGGATTTCCAAGGGAAAGACTGAGAGATGATTTTAGATAGTTTTCCTGTTGTGTGCTGTGGCTACCTGTGCTTCCAAAGCTCACAACACCTAGGGCAGATTTCTTCTTGCTTCCCACTTCCAGTATCAAGTCTCCCACTTGAAATGGAGCATCTCACAGGTCCTCCTGTTGTTAAGCCATGTGGATACAGGTGGGAACAGAGCACACAAGAGTGGCAGACAGAAGTGTATTGCCACAAATGCTGGATTCTCCCCACTGTATATCTATATGTGTGTAAGCTTGAAGTGCAATTAATCTGTATATGTCAGACATGGATATATTGTCAGCAAAGTTTATTTTCCAAGGTATGTTGTGTTTGCCTGTGTATGAAAGGACACCTTGAGCCCTTGTAATGAAAGAAAAGATGATGGAAGAAAGATTTAAAGATAAAACTGAGGGGTTGTTTTTCTGGTTTTCTTATCTCATGATGGCAGTTTTCTACAAATTAATTCTGCCTTCTGTGCCACTGCTCTCCCTATCTCTAAAATACTGCTGTCCCCTGGGGATTTCTCCACAGAAGCTCTAATAAATATTTTACAAATGCTAATGAATCAGGTCATCCAACAGCTCAGTACATCATTGTCCTCACTTTGCAGGCAGTGTTTTGGCAGAGTGGCTTCATGCCATGTAGCAAATTTGGGGGGGCAGGGTAGCACAAGTCTTTTATCATAAGAGGAGCAATGTCCTTTAGAGCTTTCTTTTGTCAAAGGGGGAGGTCCGGAGGCTCAGTTCTCAAGTCTGGAAACTGTTTGACTGCACGGTCAGTTTGTGTGTGCTGGATAAGGAAGCTTAAACTGCTCTCACTGTGTGGCTCAGGAGCAGCAGAGCTGGCAGGGCAGAAGCTGCAAGTTTGTGAAATGGGATAGAAGCAGGAATGCTTTGACTTCTGTGTGCTTCAGCTTAAAGGCATTCAGTCCAGTCTAGTCAGTTATTCACCATTTTAGTAATGGCACTATGTGAGGTTTTTCTCTCCTGGACATCTTTGTTCCCTCTGATTCACTCTCTGATTTGGATTAATTACCCTTCTCTTTTCCCACTCTGTGCCTGAGGATCAGCTGTGGTCTGATTAGGCCATGAGCTGAAAACACTGTGTGAAGTGCCAACAGGTGTTAGTGACTGAGGCAGAGGAAGGCAAAGTTCTCAGCTTGTGTGTAAGGTCGTTGTAGGAAGCTTTTTCTGTGGTCAGGTCCTTGCAGTTGAGCTCTGGGTGGCAGCTCAGCCCTGGTTCTCACTGTATTCTTTGCACTGTCACCAGTGCTGGCCTTGTGCCTGTTATGCATCTCCTGTGCAGTCCCCTCCAGATCCCAGGGAAGGCTCCTTTTTATTCTACTGCATCAGGATTGAGTGCTCTCTGTACTCAGTTCCCCAAGTACTAGTTTCTTCACAAGGCTTTCTAACCAGTGATTTGTATTACAGTAATTGTTAAAAAGGGTAGAAAAAAATCAACTTAAATACCTAGCCCCTTCAAGGAGAGATTTATTTCTAAAGGGATGTTTCAAATCTCTCATTTTGGTGTCAAATTGATGGATCCAACTTCTTTTTAAAACAAAATTGGTTAGGGGGTTGCACGGCCGAGCATGTCTGCCAGCAATATTTCCCTTGTCCTCCATTTGCTACTCTGTTCATTTAGATTATCAGATCTTATGAGCAGGGACTGTGCACAGCAGCAGAGGGCTTTTCTGTACAGTTGCAGCCTCCCAGTGCCACTGCCAGACATATGAGTAATTGGTTGAGCAGCTCTGCAGAGCAGTCTCCTCGCACCGTCCAAGCTGAAATGCAGAAGTAAAAAAATCCATTCTGAGAGATGAAGAATCATAAAATCATAAGCCTGAAAGGGACCAAAAATCACGAAGAAGACCCTTTTCTTGAGGAAAAATTCTTTGTGAACCTGTTTGGCATGCTCCTTAGGAGTCATTCTGTGATCTTGCAATGTGCTTCTGGGATCTTCTTTCGTCATTGTTGCTTGTAAGGCAGCTTTAAATTAATGATAAGGAAGCCATTCAGGGCATGGGCTGTGCTGAGGTTCACAGCTTTCATTCTGAATGAGAGATTAAAGTAAACTGATATTGAAAGCAAGGAGGGAGAAACAAACACAGTCAGTAAGCCTATAAAGTCTTAGCCAATTGCAATGGCGAACATCCTGCTGGCGAGGGTGACCTTGAATGAACTAAGTGGGATAAAGTCACCAGCCTGGACTGACGGCTGAAGAATCAGGCTGGATTCCAGCAAACAGAGAGCAGATTCCTGACAAGAGTCTTCTGAGCTGTGGCAATGGCTTCTCGGTGTCGGAAATGTGGACAACAGGTACCCAGGAATCTGCCTTTCACTGCTGTCCGGATAACAGAGGGAGAAATGAAATCTTACCATGATTTTATAGGAGGATGCATTAGGCTGGAGCACATGGCAAAGAAAGGTATGTGCAGCATCTTTAAACAAAATAGCATCTTCTCTTAGTGGGAGCTGCATTGCATTCCCAGCCAATTTGCAAAAAAGAGATTATATGTCTAATGCTTTCTCTGAGGAGTCAATGATAGATAAAGGCAACCAGCTGGGTTTGTATATTAAATCAAGTGTGCCTGCAGCATTTTGCTTGGCTGTCTATTTCTGGGATATTTCAGTGTTTTGACCTAAAGGAGGTTACAATGAATGTTAGGCTCATTCTGAATAAATATTTATTTCACTTGGATGTCAGACACCGAGTTTTCTGTATGTCACGAACAGCTATTTGCTGTGCAAGGAAAATGCTTTTTTTGAAATGAATGCAAGAAGCTGGGGCAGTGGATTTCATGACCCAGTTGAACCTGTCACCCTGTGCTCCTAAATTACTATGTAGAAGGTCATTATCTTTCTCTCGGTAAAGATTCTAGTTTCAGTGTACTCAGAAAGTTGGACTAAGGAGGTTTTTGTGCTCTGTGTGGGTCAGCCTGGGTACAGGGCAGTATTCTGCTCTCAGTGGGTTGCAGGTATAAGATGCTGGTGTCCTGGCAGTTTGTGCTAACTGTATGTTAACTCTGGAGTGATAGTAGTTGAAATCTAGGCTGTTGACTGCTTAGTCATGTATCAAGATTGCTGAATCATAGAACACCTTTTCTTTATGTGCCATTTGAAGGAAAGATTAACCAGAGAGCCCTCTTTCATTTGCTCTGTTACCTTGAATAAATACTTAGTAAACCTCAAATCCATTATAACATGTTCACTAGTATATGATGAAAAGATCCCCCAAAGTCTGCAATAGGATTGTAATTTCAAGTTGAAATGTTTATTATGATTTAATTAGCAAAGAGAGTTGCATTCAATGTGGTAAATGCACAATATTCTGCAGAAAAAGAGGTCCAGTAGCAGGCAGCTACTGCCTACAAGCTGGGTTTTGCAGATGCTTTCTTTCATAGGGCTCTAACACACAATGTCAGGGTTTGAAAACTGCAAAGCCAGTCCATTGTACCTCTGCTTCTGTGGGTGATCCATCCGTGCTGATCTTTGGGCTCAGTGCCTACCTATGCGTTGCTGTGTTTGGCTGACCTCTCACTCACACTGATGTTTCCAGTTGCACTCTTTGTACTGTGGCATTCCGAGTTCAGCACAGCATGGCAGAAATGTCTGGTATCCCAATAAAAGATGGTGGAATTCACTGAAGTTCCTTCTTGGATGTTTGAACAGGTGCTTCCAGGTTGCTTATGGCACTGGGGGGGCCCATGGGCCTGTTGGAGGCAGAGCTCAGGCATCTGCTGTTCTTTTTCGTCCTGTAGGTAGAGAAGGGAAGAGACTGGTAAGAGCTTTGCCATGGTTACTGTTCCCAGGGAAACATCTTCTCTGCCTCTCATGTTGAGAGACTGGCTACCTGGCATTGTATTATGGGAGGAAATCCCTTGGAAAATCATTTTCTGCTGGAGAACAGATAGTGTGTCAAATCACCCTGAGCCTGTTGCCATTTTTTGAGGCAGAAAACATTGTTGCTGCTGTAGTTCTAAATTCTGCCGGTGAAGTTGTTGGAGTGGTGAAAGTTTGGTTATTGCCAGGGGCAAGGTGCCTCCTGCTGCAGGTGTTAGAGCGGGGTGAGCTGTGGGAACACACCGGGGCAAGTCTGCATGTAGTGACAATGTGAGAAGGTGGCTAAGGAGCTGGCAAGGTGGCAGAGGAATTCATAACAACACTGCCTGGGTTCCTTCCTCCTGCTCAGAACTAACTCTGACCTCGTGCTCGTCTTTGGTCTTGTTTTGGCCTGTGTTTTCTTATCTGTAAAGTAGGAATAGAATTACCTGCCTCCATAAAAAGTGGATCCTGATGATGTAGTTATGACTGTCCTTTGATGATTAGATCAATTTTCCTTTTTAGTCTGTAGTGCATAAACAGAGAGGAAGAAAGATGATCTGTCCCAGAGAACTTGGATTCTGCCTGCCCCTTTTTGTTAGTTCTACTAGCAAAGACTCATTGACAAATTCTAGGGATGTGTGTCTTTTTCCCTGTGGCATGTTCTGACTTATCATGACCTAGGGGTACCCTTTCTGCAGTGTAAAGATCCAGCTGAAGTGTTGCTGAGGTCTAATTGGCTGGTATTGCTCGGTGCTTCAGGCACGCCAAAATATGAAGCATTTTTCACATACAGACCATATCTGCTGAACCCTGTGAATATTCTGTGGCAATTTTCTCTCATTAAATATTATAAAGAGAAGAGATGGAAGGCACGTGGGTAACTACAGCAGAAATAGAGTCGACGTGGCTGCAATGGCCTGCAGGTAACCTGCCTTTCAGCAGCAGTACCCTGCAGCAAGCAGTGCTGTGCCAGGCTATTCCAGTCCCTGGATCACACGAGTTTCAAGGCTTCCTTTGAATCAACAGGATTTGTCCTGATGAGTGGTCAGAAGTGTGGCTGTAGTCTCCTGTTCAAGTAAAGAGATGAAAACAGTGAATGCTTACAAAAAGAAAGTGCTGCTGTGAGGGACCAGCTGAAGGGCAGTTTTCCTATGGCCACATGATGCCTCCTCAGAGCTCCACAACCCTCATTCCCTGCAACAGGCTACATGAGCTGCCTACGGGTGCTGAAGGCCCCTCTGGGGTCTGGTGTACAAATGATGCTATTTTGAGTACCAGTATGTGACCTTGAGACTCTCTGGGATCTGCAGCTCCAAGGTGCTACTTATAGCACAGCTATGAGAGAAGGGAAGGAGCCCTGGGAGAGCCAGGCAAGAAATGTGACAGGGACTCCAGTCCAGGGTTGATCCTCATTGGAGTGTTCTCAGTTCCTCACAAAACAGATACTGAAGGTGAAAGCAAAGCATAACCTCTTGTCATGAAATACATCATTCTGGGACTGTAGCTCATGTGCCCTTTTAGCACTGACATGACTACTCATGTCACCCAGCTGCTGATGAATATCTTTAATGCTTCAGGACACCTCCTGCCAAACTGGTCCTCTCTGTCCCCAGATGCTCCCAATTAGCCTGCCTTGTTGTGATGCTCCAGTCCACCATTGGGACCACACACCTACAGGGGCTTCACATGGCTGAATGATTCTTTGCTGGTTAGACTATGTCTCTGCATGCTGTGGAGCTGGAGGCTTCATGTGGATTATATATTTTCAAGTGAATAAATGTGTGGTTTTCATCTGTGCTCAAGGCTGATGTCTGCATAAATCAGGGTAATGCATCTGCAGACACTAAGGAATATGCAGTTCATTACTGAGGCTATTCAGGATTTTGCTGCTGCTGCAAAACCAGGCAAGAACTTCCTTGCAGTGGCATGGGGACCTGTCTGTTGTGCTTACAGAGAGTTTCCAATTTTTTCCTCTGTAGAGCAGAGGAATGCTGTGGTTCTGTCTGTCCAGCCATCATGGGAACCCTTTCTCAGTCCTACTGCTGTGTCTCTCTTACTGCTGGAGTTGAAAAGTGGTTGTTCCTGTCTATCTGTTCAAGGAGGGAAAGGGACTGAAGTACTGGAGCAGTTAAGGAGTTACAGTGCTATCTCTGGAAGGAAATCCCATCCGTATTGAGTCCAGGCTGAAATTTCTTGGACTTTCTGAAGCTTCTCCATCTTTTGTAGTAAAATATTAAGGAGAAATGCTTTCCTTTCCCACAAGGCTGACTTTTCCACAAAGGTGCTGGTTACTGGAGAAAGTGACTGTTTCAGGTGGAGATTGAATATACTGCATTATAAGTGGAAGGAATTTCTAAATCCCTTGAGACTCAGTCACAGTGCCTCCTTCAGCACTGTTCAAAATTGTTCATATTGTATTTGCATTCAGTATCTCTTCTCCTCTTTAATATAAAATGCTACCTAGGGAACCTGGGGTAATTTTTCAGCTGGCTTCCACTGCAAAGAAAACAGCTAAATTAAAATATTCTGTTTTCCACAGAGGTTTTTCTAAGAGAAGATCTTTATCTTGGATGCTTGTGTCTCTTTTCACCTGTTCCCATTGATATGCAGCATGCTCTGCTGCAGTTGAGCAATACTAAGCCCTGTTTAACTAATCAGAAAAGTCCAGACAATTGTCAGGAAAATAGGGAAGGCAGAACTTGATTTCCATTTTAAAAGAATTTTGAGAGATAAGTAGTACTGAGAAGATCAAGAGAACAAATTCTCAGAGGGCAAGTTATAGCAGAGGCCTTCTGGGTATTTATGTTTTTCCCTTCCTCCCAGGATACCAGAACAAGAAACAATTCAGTGAAATGGAAAAGCATTAAACATGGATAGACAGATTGCTGTAATTGGCAATGTTTTGTTAACTTGTGGGACTTATTACCACAATATAATAGCACAGTTTGCTTTTTTTATATGCCTAAATTGTAGTGTAAACTGTCTGGAGAGAAGATTTCAGGGGGAAATGGTGCTGAATATACTGGGAGGTTGGAGAGCATCTGTGCAGAGCTCTCACCCTGGTTATGCCCACAGAGCTTATTCTCCAATTTCAGCCAGTTCTGATGTTTCAAACCCCACTTAAAGACCCAATTCTGCTGTATTGATCTTTTATACAAATTATGCTGATGCATAATTTGATGCATTTTATACAAATTATGCTGAATCTTGCTGTGGATTAGTCTACCCAGTGAGGTTTCTAAGCCAGGGACTTTCCTTCTTCACCACCTGTACATTATCTAGTAGAATTACTCATGCTCAAGTATAATAAAAGAATGATAAATAAAGCTTGTTTGCCTATTAATAACAACACTGCCTGAAGGGGGGGAAAAAAGTGCTCCACCTTTTACAACAGACAGTAATTATTGACCAAAGATTTATTTTTTCACCTTTTTCTAAGCCAGTGTATCTCAGTATCTTTGTTCTGTACAGAGCCAGTGCTTTATTCATATTCAGACCGTGTTCCTGTGAGTCATTAAACTGGGGATTGGTGAGTTCAGGCTACTTGTCTAAACTCTTGAGTCACTACCTTGAGACAGTGTGCTGCTGGGGGGTCTCTGAGGAGCAGGGGTCTACATATCTGAAGATCTGCCTTTGAAATTGTGATACTGTTAATTAGTAAGGTCATCATCTGCTAGCATTGGGAAAAGCTGAGGTGAGATGGGAAGAGGTGAAGGAAGGGGATACTCTGTTCCATTTTTCCTTGACTTTACCACTGGACTCCAGAAGTGAGATCTGCCAGAGAATGGATGAAACTGGGGGCAACTATTATGTATTTATGTCAAAAACACAATAAAACCCAATAGGCTGTAAATGAAAGTGGGAGCTTTGAAACAAACCAATTTCTTTGTGTTAGGCCAGCTCTAGCGGAAACAGTGGATTTGCAGTTGCCTGGAGTCTTTAACATCAGATTAAAGAGCTTTTCAAAATGCTGTTTTAATCCAATTTCTGTGAACATCTTGTGTGTTCAACAAGTCAAACACAATGAACCTAGTGGACCTTGCTGGTCCTGCAGTGAAAGAATCTGGGAGGATGATCTCTGAGTTAGAGGCACTTGGGGATGAGCCATTCCTTATCAAGCTTTTGTAGACCCGCAGGTGTGACCACATGAACACGTGGGGTCAGATGCTCACATGGTGCAAGTTATTTCAGTCAAACTGGGGTGTATTGTAGCAACTGAGGATCAGGTCCTTGGATACTATTTTTTTAAGTAAACTTAAATTTGTGCTGCAGATGGTACCCAGTAACAAAAAGTGAAACATCACAATTACTCTATTCTATGTGCTGAATATTGGTGGGACAGTATTTGGATAGTACAAAATACTGTTCTGCTGAGAGAGGCCCAGCTAAACCTTTTCAGCTTAACGAAGACATTTTACAGATGCTGACTAAAATTGCTTTTACTAATTACCCAAATAAAGTTGTCTGATGTGTAAATCTATTTTATGAAACTGAAAGTTCTGCCTGATGAGCTTTCCTTTGAGCATGTAGTGGACCAAGAGGAATTTCTTGGTGCCTTTTCTGTGGTGAGCTCATTCCTCTCCTTATCTCTGGAATCCAGCATGAGGTCAGTAATTCACATTCACTTGCAGAGTAACATCTACCAACGCAACTGGATCTGCTACTTTTGCAGCTTCTCTACACACAGGGTTAAAGTGATTTTTGGACTGTAATCATCTGGCACGCTTAGCAGCCACTGAGAGAGATGTGTCACTTGTCCATAACGCTTTAGAGGTTCTTCCACCTGTGCTCCTCGGGAGGCCGAGTGCCAGCAGGAAGGTGGCGGATGGTACCTGGGAGAGGCCAAACATGTTTTGTACATTCATTACATGTGGACATTTATACTGGTACAGGCAGCAGAGGGTAACATGATACACTCACTACAGCAGTAAATTCACTTGTTTAGCATGCAGTGTAGGAGAGTCTGGGGAAAGGAAATGCAGTGTAAAAATCATACTATGCATCTTGCCACTTTCCTAATCTGCTTTTATCTGCCAAGTAGTGTCTGTATGTAACACTACTCATGCATATCTCATACCAGCACAGCTTTGATTTGGCATTTATCTGTAACTACACAGAAAATCGTGTTAGTTTTCTCACGTTAACCATAAACATTGTGAGAATTTGTGTTGGTTGGCTGATGGGGGATGGATGGAAACAATGGGTGTGTTGTCCTTAAGACAGATCCACTCCAGCAGTTTGCCTGAACAACTTTGGTCTGCTGCACATTTTACAAGTGGGGATACTGAGGCTGGTTGGTGACCTGAATTCCTCTCCCCATTCCTCAGTTTCCCTATCTATAAAATGAATGACACTTGTCTTTGTTTGAGCCTGACTGATGGCAGGACTTAGAGAAGAAACAAGATGTTACCACTATATCACACATCCTGGGGGACAGCTGCTGTGCTGTACAGGGTGAAGAGTGACTTGTATCCAAAGTTACTGAGCTGCTGGGGATTGTGGTAGTAAAAGAAAAATTTCATCAATGAATCTAATGTTAAAGTGCTGACCCAGTATTGCTTCAGACAGCTCTAGACGCAACGCTGCCATTGGCACAGAGCAGAAAAGCACATGTATTCCCCTCGTGCACTGGGCAAACTTGTGTCCTACTAGATATGTAGAACAGATTCCTCCATGGCTGGAGAGCTGCACTCATGTTTCCAGCCCAATTCATGGGTCTCGTGGAGTCTTCTCTGTCCTTAAATAACAAGTCTGTGCTCTGGTGTGTGGGTGTGCCTTCGGGATAGTACTCCAAGACAGCTATTCACAGCAGCACTGCTGGTTTCCACTGGCCCTGGTACTCTGCTATTTAAAGTTATTTTAATGAAAGTCCTTTCCCTGCCTTCGTCTGAGCAAGTGAATCTGTTTTGTTGGTTATTGGGCTGTACTTTTATTTGTTTGTGTTGAGCTGTGAATGCCTCCGAAGTGCCTGAGGGCCTGAGTGAAGGGCTGCCTGGGCGGGAAGCAGCTGCACCCTGGGGAGGGTTAAAGCCTGGGTACGGTGCGAGTCAGAGGTCTCTGCTGTGGTTTGCCTTGAAGCAGTTACTGAGCAATTTGTGCAGTCTCCTCCAGGAGAGCGTCAGCTCTTTGGTGCACTGTTGGTTGGATCCAGGATTGCTTCCACAGAACACTGCCTCTCTCCATCCCTCCTGTCTGCCTCGGGTGAACTCCTTGCCACAGCGGGACTGCCGGGAAGCCAGTCTGGACTCAAGGGAGGGCACTTGCTTGTGAGTGTGTGTGGGTCTGAAGAGGAGGCATTGCTCTTTGCAGTATCTTTCTGTTGCTTTTTCTATCGGGATCTGAGCTGAGATGGTGGTGACAGCTTGGAGGAGGCTGCAGGGGGTGGCTGTGTCTCCTTGGGCAGAGAGGTCGGCTGTGAGCAGTATTGGTCCTGTTACACATATTCAGAGTGCTGCTGGCAGCAGTGGTGGCTGCTGTGGCTCACTGTCTGTCTCCAGTGACAGTAACCAGGGAAATATTTCTGAGCTAGCTGGCCTCTGCTCAGGACTCTGAGCATTTCTGAGTTCCTGAGCTCAGAAATTATGTGAATAGGCTCTGAAATTATTTTGCTGGATGCAATAGTTCAGAGCAGAGCCAGTGGGTAGAATTTTTCTAAGATACTGTTTCAGCTGTGAAACTGTCTGCTGGCAAGCTCTGGGAGGAAGGAATGAAGTCTGCTGTGCAGTCTGCTGTATCTCTTGATTAGCTCAGTGTCCAGGCATTGTAGTGAGAGTATTTTAGATTTGCAGTTTGCTCTATGTGTTTTTTGTTATTCATGATGAATTTTAACATGACATTGTGGAAATGTTCTTTTGTTCTATTCTCTGAGCAAGAATTTGTGTTCTAGCAATCCAGGAGTGTTGTGAAGCACAGAATTTGGGAAGAAGATGAATTAACTTTTCTCTGGCAAAAATCTGAAACCATCAAGGAGTTTTTGCAACTGAGGGACTAGGCAAGAGGCTGTCCCATGCTGCCGTAAATCTGGGTTAATTTCTTGAACGCTGAGATTAGACCTTGGTCTTTAATGTCTTTTCTTAGGGAAGTTTCAGTTTTGTGGATAGTAGGCTAGAACATCCCCCCATCATAACCCCACATGTGCCCTTTGAAATCAAGCAATATCTGTCTTAAAAAAAAAAAAAGGTTGCTGAGCAAATGATGTGGAATGGTATGTTTCTTTACATCTTTGCTGATTATGGATTGTTTTAAATGTGTAGTGAAGATTTCTTACATATCTTTTATGATTTTACAGAAATATTATAAGAAGTATCTTCATAATAGACTGGGATATGAAAGCACCTGAACAGAACAGTGAGAGTACTTCAAAAATTTTATATTAGTTTGCAGAATTTAACTTTTATGGGGATTATTCATCAAGGATTCTTAGATGTGTGCATAAATGTGTGGTGCATTCTGGCAGTAAGCAGTCATCAAAATCCTTGAAGTGTGACTATAGATATAAATTTATACACACCAGTGTGTTTTTGTAGAATGTACCAATAGTAAAGCTAAATACCAGTTTACCTATAGAACAGAAAGATTGTGATTTTTTTTTTGATTTGCCAATCAATTTAAAGATAACATCTTTAAAAACAAACAAACAAAAAATCCCAGTCAAATAAGAACATCTAAAGATTGTTTTTTGAGAAGTGATTAAATGGAAAAAGTAGCAAAATCTGTTTCTTCATCCAAGGAAGTCTATACCAAAATATTTTGAAGTTGGCTTAGAAAGTTGACATAAAGCCTAGAGGGTGCATGTCAGCAATAGCAGCACTGCACATATGAGTAGCAGGGACACATCCTGTCTGGACTGGTAACAGCCTGCTTGTCAATTTGACACAGAAAAATTGATGTTTAAACTATACATAGGCCTGACTGAGAACTGTCAACTTCACTATTTCTGACTCTGGGGTTCCCCAGGGTCAGATTTTACGTCTGTATCTGAACTTCCTGGCCATCTGCTATCATTTTAAATTGATACATATTTAAATGTTTAACAAAACAGGACTTCAAGCGTTTCCTCTTGTTTCAGTGCAGCTGCATATAGACTTAACTTTGCCTTACACACATGCCTGAGGGGTCTGTTGAATCAGCAACCGCCTGAAAGGCTGAATCTAAATTCAGGTTTGGGTCAAAACCAACTGTGGTTCACTTGCATTTCCAGTGCAAAGAAGGAGCATGCTGGACAATTTGTGACTTGAAAGTCACTGCAAGCAAGTCCAAGGAAAGTTCTTGCAGTTTGCTAATGGCTGGTGTGATCTTGAGGGTGAACTAAAAATTTCACTTATGTAGTGGCAATGTTGACCTGCAAACAACTGTCAATGTGGCCTGTACTGTCTGTAGTCCTTACATTCTTGCCTGGACAGTGGTCAAATGTCTCCTCTGGAGGTTTTCTGTAATGACTGCTTTGAGACTCTTGTGCATCTTTCCTTCATTGAGCTGGAAACAAAGGTTTGTGTGAATGGCTTTTGCCCAACATACCTACTCAAGAAACTAAAACTGAGGAGATTTCCAGTTGGGAGGACAAGATTTCAGTTCTTTGACATGAAGAGCTCTCCTTTCTCCCCCTTCCAAGTCAGCCATAATAGACTCCTACTGTGTATTATGCCTGCCTGTAAAAACAACTGTAACTGTTACTGTCTGTAACTACTCCTGGAACACAGGAAAACACAGCCACTTTTCAATCTGTGACCTCTCCACTCCTGTAATTTTACGTTAAAGTGAGCATCAAAATTAGTAAAGGAGATTAATTGAAAAAATGCAGTGATCCAAACTGAGCAATCTTCCCTGAAAGAATTAAAGCCAGCAGAAATGTTTAATGTGCCTGCAGAGCCAAAATCAGGTAGAGCTGTACATCCATCATTAGGCTGTGCAGAATGCCTTGGAAATACTGATCATGACTTAGCGTAATGGCAGGAGAAAACTCAAGAGCAGATCTGCTATGCAATAAAAAATCACATCAGCTTCTGCCCATGTAGACACCAAGAGTCACAGGTTTTTGAGCTCTTCAAAGAAAGCTGCATTTCTAACCTTTCCCTCTTTCCTGGAGATTATTTAGGAAAGCTTGTGTGGCAATTCAGTCCACACCATGATCTGTCCCCTTCTCAAGGGATTGGAACATATTGGCAGTGCATCACTCAAGACAGTTGGAATCTTGCTCCTAACCTTGCTTGTCCAGAGTTCTGCTATATTAGTGTACACCAAGCCAGGCTGCTGTTACAATTAAACCACCAACTTTTAGGGATACCTCCAGACATGAACCAGTTATTTAAATATTTTAGAAGAATTCTGTGTCTCTTGAAGTTAGTGAGCAAACTTTGTGATGAAGTTTGGTTTTAATGAGAAGAGAAATTGAATTTAAACAGATGCTCTTTGTAAGTTTTACAGTTGTGCTTGGTGAAAATTTGATCTGGGATAAAAGATGACATCGGTCACTTTACCTATGCTGCATTTTGGCTTTTGCTCTAAGTTGATCTTAGTCTGATTGTCTTCTGGAAGGGGTAGTTCTGGCTTTGCCTTTTGGTCCCCCTGTATTACCAGCACTTGTACCCTTCAAGCAGGTCTGCAGAGAATTAACCCAGATCAGAAGCAATTCCACTAAGGAAAGGATTACTTCACTTTATTTACAATAACTTTATTCCTTGCTTGGTTTTCAGTTGACTCAACATGGGTTAGAAAAAAAAGAAGTAGTGGGACCATGCAGAAGAATAGCAGAAAGGATGGGATTTCCTTTCTGTTTATAGCTGGATTTTGGTTCCTCTTTAGGGAAAACAATCTGTAGCACAGCAGCTTGTATCAGTAACTGATCTTGCTTTTCTCTGCCTGGGCTGTGGGAATAAACAAACCTCTTCAAAAAGTAAACAGAATGCACAAATGGTGAGAAAGAGAAATAAATAGAAATTATAATAATAAAAACAGAAACAAAAAGTAGTAACTTTGAAGTTCTTTTTGACCTTCAGGAAGGGAAATGTTTTGCTTAGGTGTTCGTACTGGGAATTTTGGTGGGACAGATTATTTTCAAATCCTTTACCTTGCTTAAACCTTATCAGTGAAACATGCAAATTTGCTTCCTTAGTGTGTTTAATTCTTGAAATCTAACTTATCTCTGCTAGACTCTTAGCTACCTGTTGTTCATGGCAAGCAAAGCAGATACAGAACCCGAGAGAACATTTGAACTGCAGGTACTTTGCAACCTTCAAACTCTGGATCCGTGTGTTGCCTTTTGGTACTTTTTAAGAAGCATAAGCACACATTACATGAAAGATCTCCTTTCATGCTCTTAAAATGAAATAACTGGCCTCATGCTTAACCCTCCCTGCCCTTTTCCATCACATCAGCAATCTGATTTTTCTCCAAACCCACAATTGTGATTTGAATGCTCTGAGCATAATTTTTGACTGAGCTTGCACAAAGTAGAAGTAGGCTGATGTACTCTATGAGCCTAGCAAAGATTTTCTTTCACTCCCATCTGTCTTCCTTCCCTGTGAATTACATATTAGGCTGTCATTAAAAAGAGATGAACTTTGCTCTGGAAATTTGTAACCCGTTATTCCAAGATTAGTGACTTCAGATGGGGGATTGACGCAACCCCCTCCTATAGTCAGCAGAAGGCCAGGCAGTTGTAGCATTCAGTCACTGAAACACAAAGAAACCCCAGTGTCCTGCTGTGGCTCTTTGCCTTTAGTGTCCTCCATGGAGCAACAGGCACTGCTGTGTCAATCTGCTCAGCACAGTCCAGTTCTTCCCTCCAGAAGGTCACATTTCCAACACTGTTGGAAAAAATTAGTTGCCATTAGCATGTAAACTAGTTTCTCTCTGCTCAGAGATGAGACAAAGGAACAAGACTATATTCGTTGTTGCTTTTAATCAGCTGCTGCTGTTGTAGCTCCTCCAGACCTGCTGTGGGAACACATATAGCTGGGTGAGGAATAAAACAGGCAAATGTGCGTGTGGGGAAGCCCAAGCGTGTTTCATTTTCGAGTGAGGAATTATGAAGCACAACTGAATGGCTTTTGCCTTGAAGGTTAGATAGCACAATTGCAGCTAGTCTCCCTAGAGAGCAGGAAGGGAGGAGAAGCTGTGCCAGACAGATGGCTACAGTAATTGCTTTTCTTTTTCTCACCCTGGGTAGAAAACCTTGGGAAGCAAAACTGTAAGGCCTAATCCTTCTCCAGCGAAACTGGCCTCTGCTAGGAATTCAGTTTATAGTAGTTTAAGAGGAGAACCAAGAGTAGATGAACTGACTTTGTTGTGTTTTTTTTTTTTTTTTCCCTCTTCCATCACATTCTTATTCACATTTTAATTGCCTTGGCAAATTAAATTAGTTCAAGTAATGAAGAACTGTATGGTCTGTGTAAGTGTTCAGTTTTGGTGGCCCGTGTAGGGGATTGGCATTGTTTCACAAATACCCTTTGATCAATTAAGCTTTTTTCTTTTTTCAATTTTAGAGACAGTTAAGACCACAAGAACAATCACACAGAAGCTGGGAAATATCTGAGTCAAGTTTGCCAAGATAAATGAGTTCCAGACACGTTTGCTGGTGTAGGTGTTGATATGATCTTGATTGGCATTGCTCTACAGACTTTGTCAGAGGACAGGGCTGCTCTGAGGTGATCAGGGGTTATCCAATCTCTTCTGGGGCAATGAAACAAGGCAGTTGTCAAGCTCTTGAGGCTTTTCAGCTTCCTAAAGCCTTCCTGTTGAGCCCTGGGTCGCCATGTAGTGAATTAAAACATGCCTATCCTCAAAGGTTTTTCTGAAGTAGTCTATGAACCTGCAGCTGTCAGCTCAATATCAGTTCATGTCAGCCTGAAGCAGGATTTTCTCAGCTGGAATATCAGTCCTGCAGGAAAGTGGTACTTTGCTTCTGTCCAAGAGGGTGAACACCACTTCTTTCTGGCTTGTGGCTTGCAGCACACAGACCAGAGAGGCTGCAGAGCCTCCTGGGATAAAGTAAGTGGAAGATACAAATGGATTGATGCTCAGTAATGCTAGACAAAACATCATGGCTTTGAAACAAACCCAGACCTATGTCTTTGGGTTTGTTTATAAGATTTTTTTGCAAGCTTTTCTTTCAGTCGAAGGTTAAAAACTTCTTTCAGCAGCTCCAGGTAATGATGTTTTGAAGGACTGCAACTTCTACTGCAAGCTCTGTGCTGTGATGGTGATACAAATTCATCCATGTTGGAGCGTAACTACCTTTAAGCACTGTCCTGGAAGAAGCTACAAATGGGCAAGTGGGACCTTGTGTGCTGCTGGGTGCAGCTGCTGACATTTCATGGCCACATGATCTGATTTGCCATTTGAGCTCATGAGGCATCTTCCCTTGTTTGCTCGGATTTTCTCAGTTTCCTGCTAGTTTCTTCTGCTACAATTTCTTTTCCCAGCATTTCAGTGTGTGAGCTCCACTCACTTACTTGAATGTGTGATTCCTTGTCACCAAATATATTTTGTACCACCCGTTTCATCATCCGAACGTTTCCTCCGGAGTGTGGGTTTTACAGCAAATCCCATGTGTTTTGTCTTGTCCAGGCAGGGAATTTGATGAGAATTAACTGGGCACTATGCAGTTCTTGTTTCTATTACTTCATCTGATCCTTACATCACAAAATTCTTTTGGAATAAAAATGATATTTAGAAACCTGAAACCAAGCTATTTTTAGAGCAAGCTAATAAAGCTAATATGGAGGTGGTGGAATTTCTGTTTTGCTCAAGACTGGTTGATATTAATGATGTCTTCATATTGGGAAATGTCAAAGGCAAACTGAGGTCCTGACAGGTTTGTTACCCTGGAGGGATGAGCAAATCTCTGAGAGGTGAGAGATGATGGCACCTTTTCTGGTTCATTGTCTGTTTCTGTTGAGCCTCCCTGTGATTGTGTCATCCGCTGTAGAAACCTTTGCTCTATTTCTGCAACTTTTTGGCATAATCTCAGTCCTGGTCACACCCAAACCTGAATGTACCTGACTACCTGTGGGACTGCACAGTTGGCACAATATCTTTACATCTTCTGGATCCTAAAATCAATAGTGTTTTCTTCAATGGATGCCCTGAGGTTTCCCTGTTCTAAGAGTCTGTTTTAATTATTAATTTGATATTCTTTTCCCCTACTTCTATGTTAGTTTTTGTTTTGTTTTGTTGTTGTTTGTTTGTTTGGGGTTTTTTTTTGTTTGTTTTTTAACTTTTTGACTCAGCTATAGTCAGCTCTAAACACCCATTTTTCTCTCTTCTGTCTCCATCTTGCTGCCAGTGCATGGTTTGAAAAGGGCAAATCGTGGTGAATCAGAAGCATTTAAAGTGTCATTTCTGAGGGATGGTGTAATGTTTTGACCAATGATGCTTGTCTGGAGACCTGTTGAGAATTGTGTTTATAGATAACAGGACCTTTTTGCTGCTGGTTCCTTGAGTGTAGTATCTATTTCACTCCAAACAGGGCTGTCAACATGCTGTTCTGAAGCAGCTAGCAGAGAAATCAAGCTTATGGTATTCTCTGCTTTCTAATAAATATTTCTAATAAATATTCTCTGCTAACCTTGTATATACAAAAAGATTTTATTTTGCCTTCCTTTTTTTGTTCTGTAGTTTCCCCCACAGATCCCATTCTTGATATGCATGGAGGAAACTGCAGAGCAAAAAAGGGAAAACTTAAGGGGTTACTGTTGTTTTGTTTGCTTTGGGAATGTATACTGGCCCCGGACACCAAGGTCTTTAGCTGTGATTCGTTGCTCTGCTCTCCTGATTGCTCTTGGCCACCTGCAATGTCAAGAATCAGAGAGCAGATAGATAGAATTGGAAATGAACCCCCACATCAAAAAACTCACTCATTCCAGTTTCAATTTTCCCCTTTTAAGTTCAAAGGGAAATTTTGCAGAATCAGCTCCCTTGACATTCAAATTTTCCAATTGCTTGGAATCTTTGCCTTTTCTTGTGCATCAGCCAAAATTTGTGCAACTTCTTTTCATGCTGTGTGTCACTACCTGTCTAGGAGAGAGCAATGACACAAGCCCTTCATCTACTTCATCTCAAGGCATTAGTGAAGTTTTTGAAAATGAACAAAAATTTTTCCAAATGATATTGTGTCATTTAAAACCTAGATTCCCTGGTTCCGGGAAGGATCAGAGTGGTTGTCCGAAAGCAAGAGAGAGATGGTATTTTGGGCAGTAGACAATGAGGCAAGAGAAAGAAGCTAATCTCTAATCTCTTTGACCTCCCTCTCTATTTTTGGACAATTGGTTTAAAATCAGGTGCACCAAAGTATTTCAGTGTCTGTATTCACATCAGTGAAGATCTTGATGCTTAAACAGGGCAACTGCCTGCCTTCCCTCAGATTTGTGACCTACCTGGACCAGCTCCCTTCCTCCCAGCTGTTGTCTGGGCAGTTAGAGGTGAGCTGTACAAAACCAGGTCTGGTTGTTGTTCTGTAGTTATACAGTGGCTAAGGGAGTAGTTACAGGAGGTGTTACTATAACATAAACCTTGTTCCTGAGAGTTGACTTGGCAGATATTCTCTATAAATGCTGTGCTGCTCTAGAGTGGGGTGAAGAGTGGGGAGAACAATTGGGTGCACCTGCTACAGAAAGAGATCAAATTATTTCAATATGGGATTATAATTGCTTGTCACTCGATAGATCACACAAAAGTTGTAGTGATTTTTCTCCAGCTACTTGCCAAGTTATTTTTTAACTTTTCAGTGTTTACTTTAAAAGAGCAGGCTTTGTTTTCATGAGAAGAAAGCCTCACAGACCCTTATTTCCTCCTTTTACTATGTATTTGATTGTAGCGGAAAAAGCATCAGGAAAGGAAACAGTTCTGGATTGGTTGGTTACACAAAGTCCTCCAGTAGAGACCGGGGAGTTCAGGGTGGAACAGAGCCCTGAATGTGGAATAGACTTCCCTGTTCCAAAGACTGAAAAGCTGCTGTACTGGGCAGCCAAATGCAGTGACTTAATATGAAACCTGAAGCAGTAAAGAGCAGGTGTCAGTTTGAGCAAACCTTTGGCAAGATCTGACAAATCTACTGGAGCTGGTTTATGGAAAGCTCCCTGTGAAACCACAAAGCAATAGCTGAAGTTAGGAGGCTGAAGAGGAGAGAGACTCTGTAAGTATCAGATACTTCTCTATGACAGTCATGTAATATCTCAACCAATAGCCCAGGCAGGGGTCTTCTTCTTTGAGTGTCATGTTTGTTTTGCTGGGTTCTTAAAGGATGAAAAAATTGTCATTGAGGCTTTATTAACTCCTTTCTGTTTTCCCTTGCACAGATGAAATCATGCAGCAGGAGATACGGCCACTGGTAGCAGTGGATATAATAGAGCAGCTCCACAGGCAATTTGCTATCTTGTCAGGTAAGAAGTTGCTAGTAATCACATTCCAGGATTCTCTTGGAAACATATTGGAATCTGTCATGCTGACTGTCACCCTTCAGCTCTGTACAGCAGTTGCAATAGTATTTTTATATTGCTAATGAGAAGTGCTGTTACAATCAGATATTTGGGGTGTTTGGAACTAAAAAAAGCCAAGTTGCTGTGCTTGTTTTTCTTAGAGCAAGTCAGTTTTCCATGTTCTCCACAATGGGCTGGGGAGAACAGATTTAGAGGGTAAGAAATCAAACAAATCTTTATTAACATATCTTTCCACAATGGCCAAGCATCTTGTTTGTGGGAAAAGATTTTGGTCTATCAGGGAGCTATTCATGACCTCCCCCTTCTTCCTCATTTGCCTTTGTTTTAGAAATGATTCATTGCTAAAATATAAGGTTCTAATCTTTTAAAGATATGATTATACATATTCCTTTGTTTGCCTGAAGTTTGCAATCACACAAAGTGACGCAGTTCCTTTCCCGAATAAAGAGCTGATACTGAAATATTTGCCAGATTATTTAATACACTTATTTTGGATACTGTAAAAGGTATCTATCATAGAATCTCCTGTGCTGTTGACTGCATAGCCTCTAGCAATTCCTTTTGTCTTTGTTTTTGCTGTTCTGCAAATAAGGGAATTCAGAATTTGCTTTTTATCTTCCCTATAGATACACATTGAATTATCATGAATTTACACAAGAAGATCCTCTTGATCAGCCTGTCTCTCTTGTCAGAGCGTAACACTGGGAACACAGTGCAGACAGTGCACAGACCCAGCTCTATAAATGGTCAACTCAGCAGGCCCACTTTTGCTGCATCTTTGCATTTTTATGTGCATTCCAAGCTGCCAAATGAAATCCAAATCTTGAGTTACACAGAATTCTTTATGAGACCCTGAGTATTAAAACTCAATTGGAGGTTTCTAGGTAGCATCTTGTGGCAGTTTAATAAGTTCAGTAACTGACTGGTTTGCATTAGGAAGAGGGTATTGCCTGGTGGAACCAGCTGCCTTCTCATCTGCAGTAAAGCATCTCAGGGTCACACCTTCCTTGAATTCCTAATGAAGACAAACCTCCAGGCAGGACACTGTCTGTAGCTGCATTAAATTGCTCAAACCTTTTTCATCCCACCGTTGTGCTCAGTGCAGGATAACTAGGAATTGCTGAGAATTCCCTTCCTCACATACAGTGCTTGTCCAGTAAAATGTGGGGGGCTGCCAAGCCTGAACCCCACTACTTTGGAACATTTGGGGCCATTAATAAAAGCTGTATATGGCGTGTAATTAGCAACTTGTGGAAAGTGGTTTACTAAACAGGAAGAAAAACCCATTTCCAGTTCTATGTAGAACATTAAACATGGAACAAAAATGTCAAGGGTAAACATAAAAAAGCATATTCATATTTCTTTATGGACTCACCATTTCAGCAGCACCTGCATTCTCTGTTTTAGCAAATTCACATCTTCATATTTAATCTAGTTCTTTTATTCTTGCAAGTGATGAGAAAGATGTTTAAATAAGGCAATTTAAATGTAATCTGCTTAAAGACTTTGAAAATAGCTTTTCACAGAAGGCAGGCCTGAGGGACTTGTTTGTTAGAGATTGGCAAATAATTGGTTCATCGACACACAAGTGCTAATAACCAGTAACACAGGTGAGTGAGAAGGTGTCTTTCATGGCCCCATCTACATAAAAAACAAATCCCATCTGAAGAATTTTCAGACTTATCTAAAATCTCCTCAGTAAAGTCCAGAAATAATAGCCTAATAAAAACCAAGGTAGTATAGTTCATAGTTTCCAAATTGATTTCAGTCTGAAGTTTACAGCTAAATTTGGAAACCTGGGTGTCTCCACTCCAAAATCCCCATGGCAGCATGTGAAGAAGATCAGGAATATAAAATCATCTACTCAGAGGTCCCTTCAGCCCCATATCTTGTTGTTGGTGACCATAGGTAAAATACATCAGGAATCTTCCTTACTGTCCCTTTATTGCCTCCTGCAAACAGAGGTTTAGGTACAAGCCAGAAATTACTATACTTTTCAAAAATGCATTTCTCTAAATAAGTGTAACTTTCTTTTTCCTCTAGCAAAAGATTGGTTTTCTCATCCAATGAAAACAAATCTGGGCACTCTTCTGTCTCATTTCACTTATTAAAGCAATTCACACATAAATGACCTCATTTGGTTTTGATTTTTTTTTTCCAGATGGCTCTGTAGCTTTTCCTCAAAGCATGCTGCTTTGCTGCTTTTCATTAGGTATGAGCAACCACAAATATTTTGGTGCTTCAGTGCTTGCCTACATGGTGACCGAAAATCTGATACTTAGCCTATTTCGTGGTTTTCCATACTGAAAGGTTGCAGTCAGTAGCTGCTGTCTGGAAAAAAAAAAAAATCCTTGTGCTCTTTGGTCTCACCACTGTGGGCAATAAAAGACAACCCCAACTTTCTTGCACAGTGTTATGGACATAAATTCTGCTTTTCTGAATAACTTCATAACAATGGTATATGCTGATTTATAGTAGATGGAGTTGCTGCAGCCCCCAGAGCACAGACAGACCCCTCTCTCATGCACGTGCGGAGCTCAGAGGATGTAGCAGTGAGTCTGGTTTTTGTTACTCCAGAGGGTCTGGCTTTGTCAAGCTCTCCTGTTCAGTCCTGTGGACCCCAAATACATTTGTACAGCGATAACAAAAGTAACTGGTTGACTATTGCAAATTTTGTTATGAATATTTCCTTGGTTAATACCACCTTTTTAGCAACAGCTGGCAGCCAAGGCAGATGTAGTAATATTCTCTTGCAGTAAAGCAGAAAAGAAAGAGGAAAGTGATTGAATCAAAGGCTCTTTGTTTTCTCTGGACATGACTCATTAGAAACACTTTTCTCCACTATTTCTGTTTACAAACTTCTTAAGAGGATCTGACTGTCTTGCCGTCTCGGAGCAGATGGTAGGAATTATGTAACAAGCCTAATGGGTTTGGTGTTTGATTGTGCCAGGGTCTAGTTATAATGAGTGTATTGGCTACTAACAGCCTCTTGATTGTCCTGGCCCTCCTAACCAGACTAACCAAGACCTAACTGTCCACGCCAAGAACAGGAAAACTCTCCAAAGCCTTCCCTGGTCCACTGAGGTCATGGAAAAGGCTGCAGTGTAGTGTACAATGTGCTTAATCACGTAATTTTACTTTAGTCATCTCTTTCCATGTGCCAATTTAGCCCTGCTTAGCTTGTGAGATCTACTAGGAATTCTGGTTCTTGTGGTTAAATTCTAGTTTTGAAACCACTACTGCCTCTTTCCTTTTGCTGAAAGCAAACTCCCAGTTATGGGACTACAGCTGTGACAACACAGGAGTGCTCAGTTGGGTTTGTGTGTTTCCTGTAGGTGTTAAGGGAACTAGATCACAAAGTTGGGTAGTACTGAAAACCTGGTTACTCTCACACATAAGTTTTTACTGAAGAATAAAGAACCTCTGGTAAAATACTGTTTCTGTCCTGCTGTCAGACTAATAACCTGCTGTACAAATCTGCACTTGAAACTTCTACCCCCTCTCCCCCTTTTTATCTGCAGCCTCACAACCTGTTCTTATCTGTAATTACTCTTTCAAAGAGCCCAATCTACCATTTGCAGCAATAATGGATCTTGTTACTAAATCATGAATTTGTTACACAAACTGTCACAAAGTGTATTAGGAGAGAGAGTCATTTTCTTTGTGTTCTGCTCCTGTTAAGTCAACAGGACTTCAGTGGATGGGAGACTATATCTCAAAATGGTAACTGACTCAGAAGCCAGTTTATTTAATTTCCAAAACCTGGAGGGTATTTGGCCATCTGCTTCCTGTTTAAACTGAGCCTTTTGGAAAACCTGGCCTGACTTTGCCAAAAGGACAGCTTGGAGCTTGTATAAAAATTGAGACCCAGGAAGTGTGATTTAATAAGAAATTCAGCACTCACAACTCTTAATCAAGATGCAAAACCGAAACAACAGAGCATGGAAAAAGCAAGACCTGATTAAAGCAGTGAAACTTCAGCCAAGACACCTCTGACCTTTCTGGCTGTCTGGTCAGGGAGACAGACTGCACTCAGGGCTGCTCTGACTCAGGCAGTTCTCTGCACGTGGGGAGGCCCGAGCAGTGACCTGCACGTGTCAGCAACATTTGAAAGAACACTTTCCAATACTAACTGATGAGTTAGTGTCTGTGGCAGGCTGGGGAGGTGTGCTCTGTAAACTTGCAGACAAACTTTTGGAACTTTTCCTGACTATGGCCTGTTTGTTGGATTGGGTTTTTGTCTGGTTTTTTTCCCCTCCCTACCAAGGGATTCAGCATATTTGGAGATCTCTAGTTAGGAGAGCTGCTTGCTATGGAATAGCACTTCACTGTAGCCCCTGATTGTCTAAGTCATGGATATTTTGATGCCCAGATGGGAGGCATAAGTGGGCTAGAACTGGGGAGTGGGAGATTTTCTAAGATTTTCTAAGATCCCCACCATGTCCAAGATCTTGGCCTGCAGTTCTGATTGCTTGCTGCTTTTACATCAGTCATACAACATGCAATGTCACCTGTGAGAGCTCCCAAAATTCAGCACTCACACCTCATTTGTCAATCACACCGTTTACCCTGCAAAGCAAAATTAAATTTTCTCTGCTGCCAAAACCCTTTCTCTCCCATGTACTCTCCCCACACACTTCAGCTGTTTTGTTTCCACAGCTGAATTCTGTCCCTGTCTTCACTGCAAGCAGATGTAGGGCTGCACTGGCAGCTGGAAAGGCTGTCTAATAGGAGCAACTATGAATGCTGCTCTCTGTCCTGGGACTTGGGGAACTGGCACACATAAGAGTGAACCATGGTCCCATTACTATGCCTTGTACTACCCTGATACAGCTTGTGTGCTCTCTATCCTACATTTCTTTCCCTTCCACATTCACTCTGACTTCTGACATGTCACCCAGGTTCTTCCTTTCCCTTTGCACTTGGGCCACAAGTGAAGAGGAAAAGTTGAGCAAGAAGCTGGAGCGGAAAATAGGGAATGTGCCCAGGAAGAGGAGGAAAGGGATGCTTTCATTCTCATTCTGAGTGGCAAACCAGGCAGAAGGTCAAGTTGACTGTAATATTTTCCTCATAAGTCTTGCCTTTTTCCAAGCAGTTCAGCCCTCTGCTCATGTTGTCTGCCTCAGTCATGCTCCGAGTTGTTGAGTTTGATGCATCTCTGATCATCTCTCAAGGTCTTTAAACAGAATGCTCTTCCCCAAGCAGCAGTGGGTCCATTTCTTTGACACAGTGAGTTTGGGTTGGATGCAAGACAGGATGTCATCTGCAGAGAGAGAAAGAGAGCAGAGAGATGGAACTCCTGAAGGATCTTGAGGGAGCTGAACCAGGTTGGCAGCATGTGTTGCATTTGTGGGTGCTGTCTGGGAGGGGAGCTCAGTTTTGCACAGGAGGTGGCAAACAAAATCCTGTTAGGTTTCTGTGGGGGCAAAACTATGGGGCTACTTATACCCCAGAGCAGTCTGGGGTCTGACAGAGGAGCAGTGACCCACAGGAGACTGCCTGTGGAATGGCCTGGCTTCACTAAGGCAGATTCAGGAGTGAGTCTCATGTTAGTTCATGTTAGTAACAGGGGATAACCCTGAACCTCCCCTGATGCCAACTGAACCTCCAGCTCTTGTGGCTGCTGCTTGCAATGGCCACTGCCACCAGCTGCTGTTTCCCTGGCTGAGCACCAACACTTGGAGCTGCCAGGAGGTGTTGGAAGTGGCTGGGTTGCCTGAAGAGTGCTGCAGGGTGGCATCTAATGGTGCCTCGAAGAGCTACAAGTCAGAGAGACAGGCGTGTGCATTGCATGAAGACAGCTGCCAGGTATGGCCACACTCCTGATATCTGTTTATCAGTGTGTCTTTTTTTCTGTTTCTGACTGCACTAAACTCAAGGTATTGCTTGCTTCTCCCTTTGGGCTCTTTAGCTCAGTTCATGCCTCATGTTGCTCTGGGTTCTTGCTGAGCTCCTTTGCTCCTGACAGTCCTTGGGCCCCCTTAACCCTGCTAGAATAGAGCAGACATGCCTCAGGTAGCCATAAGATAACCCCTCTCACTTCTCTGCTGTGTTCATGTGGCTCACTCTATTCAGCACTTCTGTCTCCCTCTTCCTGCCCTCACTTTCTAGTTAAAATATCTTTTTTTTTTTTTCTTCTTTTGAGGACTACTTTTATTCTTTTGGCCTTCCATGGAACTGCTGGAGCTTGTCGTGTCCCTTATGATGGATTGCAAATTTTCCTATTTGGCAATTAGACTCTTCTCACAAGTGATCCTCAGGAGCATCATGGCTATGCACAGTTCCAGCAAGCACAAGGATCATATACAGAGAGTCCTTGGGGCCAAATTCCATGTATTCAGTCCTTGAGGCTGTGGAACTTGAAGGTTGATTGAAGGCTGTCCCTGTTAGTTTTTACTTTGTGCTCTCTGTCCTTCCAAGACATTGAGTAGTATCCAGCTAAAGTATTTCAAGGACTGGAAGAAATCATGTGGGAACTCCCTAGAAAAGAGGGTTGATGGCCCTGAAGAAAAGGGCTGCAGCTTGTCAATTTGCATTCTGCAGAAATTTGCATACTGCAGCAAATCTTGGTTTAGTGTCAGGGAAAAAAATGGCATTAACATTTAGATGTATGGAAGTGCTCTCATAAGCTCTCATAAGGAGAGAGTTTTTCAGACACCCTTGATATTTAAGGAGCTTCCCTCATATCCTTTAACATCTACTCTTGTTACCTTGCTAGATATAGGGATAGACAGATATAGATTGTTATGGGCAGGAACAACCCATTCCTAACATATTTATGTTATTACTTGTCACTCAACACTTCAGATATTCCTGCTCTCTTCTTGTCATAGTACTTAACATTTTCTGACCACAAAACTCCCTCAAACTTCAACCCAATTTCCTGGTATGGCAGGAACTGAAGGTTTCCTTATTTATTGTCCTGTGGGAAATGCAGCTGTACTGAAAAACCTCTGAGTGTTCTGGTTTGGAGAATGAGATGGAGCCCAGGAACTGTAAAGGGTGTGTGGCCTCATCAGAGGCAGGAACTTCTCACTCTTAGTTGAATGTTCAGTCTGAGGCTGCTCCTAAGTGTCCTAGATTTGTTCCCAGTGGTGAAGGGTCTGCTTACATTTATTCCTTGGATGACTTTTTATAGAAGATTTGGCCATAAAAATACTTAGCCACACACATACAGTGCATCATCAACCTGCCTCACCTAGCTTGGGGAAGAGAGGAAGAAGAGTACATGTACAAATGCAGATACAAGAGAAAGAGAAAATAAAAGGGATACAAAGAACCCTGGTCATCAGGAACATTAGAAATACCTTTTGAAACTTGTAGTTTAAGCAAATTTTGAGTATAGCTGCAGGTAAATGATCAGGCTTTGAAGGAGGAGATCCAGGGAAATCTTTATCTCATCCTCCAGTGGCAAATATTAGAAATACCTTTTGAAACTTGTAGTTTAAGCAAATTTTGAGTATAGCTGCAGGTAAATGATCAGGCTTTGAAGGAGGAGATCCAGGGAAATCTTTATCTCATCCTCCAGTGGCAAATATTGCTGCTTTGTACCAAAATATTTCATGTTACTACATCTCCCTCATTTGAAGTATCTTCACATACTTGAAATGTGAGAATGGGAATGCTTAGTGCCCAGGAACCATGTGAATGCTCACAAGATACCAGCCATGAAATACCTGAGCATGCACTGAACTCTACATGAAGAGACAGAGCAGACAAACTCAGTTTAATTTTCATGGCTGTTACTGTTTGTGTCCAGGAGATGTCACTGAGAATCTGTAACAAACCAGCCTAACTGGGTACCAGCTGGTTGGAGTTCCTGGTCCCTAGAGTGCAGCAGTCTGGGGAAAATCTGACTGAATTTGCATGACAGCATATTCTCCATCACTGCTGACTGCAGACACTGCAGCTGGAATGCCCTGAGATGCAGCTGCTGTGCATCAGCACTTGGCATCACCCCAAGGCCAAAGTGGAGGTCAATGTGGAGGCTGTGGCTCTGCTCAGCGTTTGAAACCCAATTCAGTGCAGTGTGACTGATGAGATTCTTGCTTTGTGTTTTGGCTGAAAGCCTTTTCTGTCTCTGTAGGCCTGTTTTCTCCCCAGCAGGGTAAGTTCAGTGGATGATCTCACTCAGCTGAGTAATTTTCAGATGTAATTAAAGCAATAATCAACCTTCAGAAAAGAAAATAGGGGCTAAAGGTAGTGTGCTGACAAAGCCACCATGATGTCAAGAAGGTGGGAGGATTGGGCAGAGGCAGATTCAGGATTAGGAATGGACTATCCACTCTACACACAAATAGCTAGGAATTACTGGAGCACCTCTTCACAATGACCACCAACACAGGAGCAGGAGAAACTGGTTTGTGGCACCAGCTGTGGTTATCATCAGCAAAAGGCAAGGAGCAGCCTGGAAACATGGTTTATTTGTGGGGATTGAGAGGGTACTTTTGTGGAAAGAGAACTTTTTTTTTTTTTTCCCCACTGAGTCTCTGTTTCCTCCCATGCTCCTAATGGGATAATTTATTGGATATTTTCCTTGAGGAAGGTAATTTACTGTCTCCCTTTCACACCTTCCCCTTCACTAAAGGGAAGCCTATGGCATGGCTATTCCACGAGCAAGAATCTTCTGTGGGTGATAAATGATGAGAAAAAACTCTGTGTGCTGCAGGACTAGTCTCAGTATTGGGTTGTAGTGAATTCCTGAGCCTGATGCAAAAAACGTGTTTACATAGAGATTGGAGAGAAAAGAAAAAGACTCTGGAAAAGAATGTTCTTAATGTCCTATCTAAGGAGAACTAAGTGATATGATACTTGTGACAAAAGTTTTGTTTCATCATGTTCCTTTATGTGCTCGTGCCTCGTTAGTCAGCTCTGAGTCCAAGCTGGTGAGAAAACCTCTTAACTTCTGTGTGGTTGGAGCAATGCCCAGATTTATTAGCAGAACCAAGTTAGGATTGTGCTGTGCACTACAGCAGCTCCTAGAGTGTCTTCTTGCTAAAGAAAGACCTAAGACTGGGTTGGTCCCAGGCCTGTGTTGGGGGTTATATGTGTGTATTCAAAGCTTGTGTGCTTGGTTATTTCCTTTAATGTCTAGAAGGAATCGGAGAGTGTTGGTTGTACCTATACACGGGCAAATGTTATAACATTATCACAATGAATTACCTGGAAATGACTAACAAAGAACCAAAAAAAGCACTTAATCAGAATTGTGAAGAAAGTTCCTGAAAAAGCTGAGAATAAACAGTGGCTAGAATCTCAGCTGGAGTAAACTGAGGTAATGAAACTCCAGTGAGTTATAATATCACATGGGAACCTGATTCATGTTTACTGGACGTGGATGCTTTACAAGGAGGAATATACCAGTGTTTCCCATTTGAGTACTGACCAATCTGTCCAAAGGCATAAAATTACCCTCTAAACTTTACAACTTCTCTTTTGCAGGAGGAAGAGGGAAGGATGGGGCACCCATTATAACCTTTCCAGAATTCGCAGGGTTCAGTGAAATACCTGATGAAGATTTTCTGAATGTGGTCACGTATCTAACCAGCATTCCCAGGTGAGGATAAGCACAAGTGTCTGTTGGTGTCCTAGAGAGTTTTAGTTCCCCAGTGACTTGCTGCTTTTAGTGATGCTACCAGGATGTACTATCGACCCTGCAACTATCCAGTCATTAGGAAACTTCCCTATGTACAGGGGGACCAAGGAAGCATTTACATCATTTGCATTGGAAAGAAAGCTTCACACAGGGCAGGTTGGGCTGGGTGGGAGGGATGTAGATCTGAAGAGCAGCAACAAAGATGGCAGATCACAGGGGAGCTAAGAGGGGCTGTTTGTGAAAACCCTCAGGGGAACTGGGTGTAACAAGGGAAGGATTGCATCTAGAAGGAGACAAACTGACATGGGTCCTGTGACTGCTCATTCTCTGAGTGCATCTTTCTGTCCAGCTTTCCCTTTTCTGAGAAAGCAAATGAGGTGCCCCATTGACAGAATTCTGGCAAGCACCATGTGCATTCTGATGCTTCATTTCTTTGGAGATTGCTCCACAGCTGGGATGTTTTCCTTGCTCTTTGCCTGCAGTTGTGCAAGGATAGTGAAACAAACTGACTTCCCCTGGTCTGAAGATCTATGCTGAGGCACAGCTGCTGAATTACTTCTTGTTTATCTAGGAAAGCCTAATATTTTTTCAGTCCCCTGATCCTGTCTCTGAACCATGGCTGCTTGTGCTGGTTAGAAGCAAGCAAGGATTTATTATTTCCTGTGGTTTTGTGTAAAAAGGTGCTTAGAGGATCATAGGAGAAAATGCACTCCTTCAAGTTTGAGTGAGAAGTTTTCCAGCTCCACCTACATGTGTTCCCCCTCCTGAGTTGCCAAAGCTAGCTGAGAGAGACCACACACTGTGAATTTAACAGCTTCATTGTTTCACTCTGCTCTGTGGGGCTTTTGTTCTGCAGGAGAAACTCTGTCTTGAGTATTTCTTCACTAGCTTCAGGACTGGGAGGGTGACCAGCTTCAGGGTCCATAAAACAGCAGTAGTAGCTGAGAAAAACATAATACTAGTTTTTCAGTTCTTTGTACTTGGTATGCTGGGGGGTGATTCCCAGTAAAGTTGTCACATGTTGGGGATCTAGCACGTTACAGTGTCAACATAATTGACAGAAATGCTTATGCTTCTTCAGCCTATGTGAAATCCAGAAGTACAGATGAGTTCAAAAGAAATTAGCCAAATTCATGAAGGATTGCTCCATCAACGACAGCTGAACACAATGGCTCAGATGCAAACTCAGGCTGAAGAAATCCATTTATTCCTTAATGCTGGGACTTGAGAGAATACACCAAGAGAAATATTGTCCTTCTCATTTTCCTACTGCCTTAGTCTCAGTAGCCACTATCTACCACCACTGGAGTCAGGGTATTGGGCTGGATGGATTTTTGCTTTGATGCAGTTTCAGTTCTGTGTTTTCTCTTCCCCTGAGAAACCCCAGAGCAATGTGCAAAGAATGGTGAATTGGGTTTCAAAACTTTGTAGGTTGGGAGAGCTACAATATGCCCATTTTACAGATGAGGAGTTATGTGTAAGTCATATCTCACACTACAGACAGGCTCTGCAAAACCTGAGTAAGTGATTGCTCAGTCTGCTTTAAATGACTCATTCAAGGTCAGCGACTGGGGTTTGAAGGTACATTTTCTGCATACCAGCACACTGGTCTAACTCTTAGGTTCAATCATAGATCACACTGTGCGGATATGAGTTTTCTGTGGAGTTTTTTAGTCTTTGTTACCGTGGTTTTAGAAAGATTGACCACATTTCTTGAGTCACTATTTGAAACTTGTCACCCTCTGTGTAGATGGTGAGGGACAAAGATGTTAATTTAGAAGAGGAAGAACTTGAGCAGCAAGCTTTGGTCATGTGATTTATGACATAATTATATGAAGTACTATCTTAATATGTCATAAGTAGTGGACTTGTTTGGGTGCAGCAGAGCCTTGTTAATCTGCAGCTGGCAGGTCCATGCACACAGAGTGTCTCCCACACATCTCAGCAAGCAGTAAAGGGACTGCATTGTTACTTTCATGAGCACTACTGTACTATATACTGCTGTGTGTATTATAACAGCATTCCTGTACATATTGTTTTATTGCTAATAGTTCACCTTTTACTTCAATTTTCAAGAAAGATGAGAAGGTATCAAGTGAAGTGACTAAGAATAGAGAATAGCCTCTAACTCTTCTGGAGTTACGAGGGATATGGCCATGAATCAGGTAAGATGAAGTATATTTTGAAAAGCAGTTCACCCTGTTTATCATAGAAAGTATTTCCTTCTTCAGAGCTTAGTGCACCAGAGGAATCAGCACACCATTTTCCAGGCAAATGTAGAGAGAATATCAGTGTCTGATTCTGCATATTCTGTAGAATAAGGCTCATGCTAGCTGTGAAGTTGAGCTCTGTGATTGCAAATGGCATCATTCAGCATTAGTAACTAAGTCCCACTGGAATGATTAATCTTACGTGCTAATATGTCAGAAGATATCCACTTGACCAACTCCTTTGAGGAACAGGCACCCTTCTTTCCTCCCAAAAGAGGGCAGGAAATTCAACATCTCCTGGCCTCCTCAAGTCAGTGTTCCAGGGCTAACCTGAATTCAGAGCTGAAGACAGTACAGCTCTGCTGATTACACATATTTCATTCAGGGAAAGGGAACCTCTCTCCAGACATCTGTAGATCTGGGCAAATGTGCCAGAATTTATTTTGGAGGTAAGCTTGATGTTTGTTTGCTGTTCAGGATTGTCTTCAAATCCTTCTTTTCAGAGAACTGAAGAAACTCCAATGCATTTTGACAAGAGATATTACAGTAATGGCACTGACAAAACAATGATAGAATTTGAGTGTCTGTGTTTGTTTTTAAACAAACTCCCTTCCTCTGGGTAAACACACAAGTAGGGTTTCTCAGCTGTACATCACTTGGGCTGATGCTTCCATCTTGGCTAGACTGCTTCCCATGGCTGTTTGCCTGCATCCATTCCTCAGTGCCAAATGACATTCAGACCTTGGTATGGCCTTTCAGCATGCTGACTGAAACAGGATCACTTGCTGACACTCTCTCTGTTTCCCTGGCTAAATGTAGGACCTAAATCTGTCCTACCTAGTTAAAAAAAAAAAGAAAAAGAAAAAAGACCCACCAGAGGATGCTGTAAAAATACTAAAGTAGGAAATTCAGTGTGTTTTCCTGTTACCAGTATGAATTATTGGGAAGACTCACATGGCATCCCAGGTTTGCCAGAGACTTTGGCTTTCAGTTTACTGTTCTTGATCCAGCAGAGTTGCAGCAGGAGCTCAGAGTTGCTAACACTGATGGTCTTAGTGGATTATTAACACAAGTTTGCACAAAATGAACCCATGAAAAATTCTGTGTTGCTCCTTGTATGGACAATGGAAAAGGGATCAAGGAAGTGTTTTAATAATTCTTTTTTTTATTTTGAACTGTGGTTGATGTTTGATTGAAGTATATCCTTTGATTAAGACATTTATACTCATCCCGCTTGCTGCTGGTTTGTTCTGAGGTGACTGAGCCATCCCCTTCCAATGAAGTTTCTGGACACTTTTCTCAGTGTGTACTTCTAAGAACTTCTCTCCAATGCTGAGTGTTCTTGGAAGGCAGAGAGTAGAGCGATCACACTGAAACCCTGGACCCCAAAGGGGGATTTCTGAGAGGGAAAAAGAGGATGAGATATTTATGAGGTCTACATAGGTGGGATCAAGCACCAAATCAGTGCCTCCTAGATCCTCCTTGAAAAGCACTGAGAAGGAGCAGGAACTGTTATCCTAGACAATATGTTAAAAGGATAGTTTTGAATGACTTGCAACCCTAGAATGGGTTTCTGGTTGGCAAGATAGAATTCCTCAATTTCTGCTTTGCCTACCAGAATTCCTGGGGCTTCTGTACACGGCAAGGTGGTAACAGTCAGGGAATATTGACCCCCAGGAGCTCAGTGCCCCTGTCAGATGCCAGCATACCTGAAGACTGAAGTGGGGTGTCTAATAGCTTGAATTATTTTGCAGAGAAAACAGGATCTGAGGTTTTTGCCTTCAATACAGCACAGTGCAATTTGTGATCCTGAACGATTCGTGTCACCTAGACTGACAGTGGAGGAGCACAGCAGCTGAGAGATTTAGCAGATAAAATATTCATGTTTTGTGTAAGCTGCTAGCCTTACGCTGGAAAGAGAAAATTTGCTGGCTTTCCTTTTTGTGTGAATTTCAGCCAATATTCATTCTTTCCACTGTATGTTGTTTTCATAATGTGCTCAGAGGGTGATCTGAAGGAAGCTGTGTTTTGCTGCAGTAACTCTTCCTTGGAATGGGAATATCTCCGTGTAACCCTGCATACCTATTTCATCTGTTTTGCAGTCTGGAGGCTGCCAGCATCGGATTCATTATCATCATAGACAGACGACGGGACAAATGGAGCGCAGTCAAGGCATCCCTGACAAGGATAGCAGTAAGTGCTTGCTTTTGTTATTTATCTTCTGGAAACTAAAATCATCTGCTGAACCTTCAGCATATGGTATAGTCTCCTGTGCTCGTTTTAAGCTCCCATTTTCTGGCCGTGGATGCAGACTCTCCCCTGCCCTGAAGCTCATGAGTGTTAAATAAGAGAGGGAGAAAGCTGCAGGAACAAAATAAGAGAGGGAGAAAGCTGCAGGAACAAATTGCACAGCCTTGTTTACTGCTGAATTAGGACAAATTCCTTATTTTCTGGGTTGACTGCAATCTAAATTCTAGTAATTTTAAGTTGATTCCTAGAGGAGTATAAGAGGTACCCTTCTGTGCCCTGAGGAGGAATTGATGTGGCCTGTTTATGAAAGAAACAGATCCCAAGGGACTTGTGTTTGCCTGGTAGTAAATGATCTCTGTCAGAAACTCTTAACCGCTTATTATATTACATTTGCAAAAGTCAGAGCTGGGCACTGATTTTCAGTGCTAAGAAAAGCAGCTGCATTTATACATCTATTACCAGGAACATGTGCTGTGTGACAAGCAAGCACTTATACACAGAGGTGCGGGATCAAGGGATGACAAAGGCAAATTTAAGTTCTTTCGAGGTATTTAGACAGAATTGGTTTTTATTCTCAGATTTTTTTAGTTGCTCTCTTTGAGTAATTGTTCTTTTTTTATGCTTGATGAGCTCAGAGGAGTGTGTGAAGAGGTGTAGGCTGAGTGTTGCAGGCAATGCCATGCCTTATGAATGTGTTGAGTGTCTGTGTGTGTAAAAATACGTGAGGTTAACAGGATTCAAAACCCTTTGCAGAATGAGAAGGTAGGTCAGCCTGGGGAATCCATCTGTGCCACCAGCTTCCTTCACCACGTCAGATGTGGGCAGCCAGCTTTGCCCTCTAGTGGCTGCAGCCTAAAAAATGGGAAAACCTATAGTGTAGTGGTGCAAAGGTGAGGTTCGAATCTGGGGGAGAAAGGCCTTTGTCACAAACTTTGCAGCTCTGTGATAAATCCACATCAGAAAACAGTGTGTGGCTGGGCAGTAAAATCCATGGACCAGTCTTCATGCTAGCTTTGGAGACAGTGACAATGGGCACATACAGAATGGACCAGCTGATACAATAAGCAGCTGGACTGAGCAAAATTCAGTGAGTCCTACCTGCTTTGTCCTGTTTAAGAAACACGTGGCTGAAAATTCGCTAACAAGGCAGTGTTGTGCCTTCTGAAAGTTCTGTATTACTTGCAGGGAGCATTTCCAGGAAACCTGCAGCTGGTGTTTGTCCTGAGACCCTCCCGCTTTATCCAAAGGGCGATCGCTGACATTGGCATCAAACTCTATCGAGATGACTTTAAAATGAAGGTACCGGTAAGCATGCATTTTTTGTCCATGTGTTTTCTATATCTCCATATCTGCAGTTCTTGGGTGTCAGCAATTTCTCATAACCCAGTAACTGAAATTTGATTGAAAGTGGCAAAGGGACTTTCATCTGGGTCTGTATGGTAACACCAAAATGTTCATTAGCAGTGTTTGCTTCACCATATTTAATGGACATTTTCCCAGGTGGAAGGTCAGTCTAGCTATAAAATGTAACTCAGTTTTTAAGTATTGACATTTTAACTCAGTGGAGCTGTGGAGAAAGGGTAGGCAGAGGCAGATCTCATTCCAGTGACAAACATAAGTAGTTGGGACTACAGAGCAACAAAAGGCTGCGGTTGAATTCTGCACTATTTTATGGAATATCCATGGGACTGCTGTCTTTGTTAAGTGCTTCCATAGCATTTCCTATTCTGAATGCCTTTTATGATCCACATGCCCTCAAGATTCAGTTTCTGTTTCCTTTTATATTCACTTGGCATATGCAATAAGTTGATGAGGCTGTGATTTGAAGAAGATTATCAATCCTGAAAGAGTTTAAGTTTTAGGTTGTTCTATGAGAGCTCTTTGGGGAGTTGCTCCTAGCTGCATGTTTGCATGTGGTTTCAAGTGTTTTATAAATAGACTTGAATTATGATTATTGATAATATTTCATCCTGGACCAGACTCATACTGGGTTCCATAATGACTTTACTGTAGGGATTTCATATGACTCTTTTGGATTTTACTTGTGATTTATATTGTTTTGCAAACGACTCATGGCTCTCCACCAACAAATTCTAGCTCTGTCAATACCCAAGTTTGAAGCTCAGGTATTTAAGACACCTTCTGCTTCTCCTGAAGTGAGAGACAGCAGCCTATTTATTAAAGGGCATACAAAAAAGGAAGCATGAATAGGCATTTGCTTAATGTGGATTAAATTGTAACATTTACTGTGGCTTTTTGGTAAAATGCAAAAGTGATGAAAAAATATATCTTGGAATCCAAAGCAAAATACTTTAAAAAATGGATGTTCCTATATTTAATAAACCATGATCTGTTACTATAGCAACTATTGTAGCAGCAACTGCAGCCCAGAAAGGGCAACCTCATCAAGGATTAGCATTTTCCAACAATTCAGCATCTTTTACACTTTTAGCCATTTATTTGATGACAGTATTGCATTTCAAATCCAACTTGGAAGAGATGGAAGTTGGAAGGGAGGTTCATTCTAGGCAGAGGTCAAGCACTGCATCAAGTATGAAATAGTAATTTATCTTTCTTACAGGCAGGAAAATCAAGATATGAGTTTAATTTGTGGTTATCTTGGATATTATGGATATTATAATATGATTAATGTCATAACTGGGCCACAGATGGGTGGTATTTCCTATCACAACTGTAAGCGAGTCAGGAGCAAGACGTGAGCATTCAAAAGGAGCTCTGAGAATATTGCATGCATTTGTCAAAGAAATATTTGTTTAATAGTTTATCTGAGCTACCAGACTGCAAATATGTTCAGTAAAGTAGATTTGCTGGGTTAAATCAATGCTGGATTGAGCAGGAGCCAGAAGATCAAACAGGACCTGGAAATAAAGGCTGAAATAACAAACTAGACACAATAAGGGAGTGCAGATTTATATCACATTGGCATAAAAATGTGGTTCATAAAACCTCATAAGGTAAATCTTTATTGGGATAGTGATTTGATTAAATATCCTTCTCCAGGAGCAAGATAAAGAATTATAGGAGACACACTAGGGTTCATCTGAGATTAAATTCTGGGAATTCAAAAGAAACACACAGAGATTTACCTAAGGAACCTCCCATCATAGGAAATTAATTAAAGCATCCTCATAGCATACACAAAAGGCTGCACAATTTGTCCATAGCAGGGACTTCTTTTACTTTTGTAGGCTGTGACTTCTTTCAGGTATCCTAACCCATCATGAAGCGGCCTCACCACAGCTCTGTGTTCTGTGCTGACCTGATTGTGCAGATCCTCCTCTCCTAAACTGCTGCTCCCGTGCAATCTCAACTTACTGACCATGGCTGTCTTCAGGCTGGCAAGCAGCATGGGAGATGCTAATGCTCTCTAAGATTGGTTTCTTAGGTGGATGCTGGATTGCTCCTAGGCTTTCTCCTGCAGAAATGCCTGCAGAGTGAAGACCCTGTGCCCTGTTGGGCAATATTAGCCAGCAATATTAATAGGTTTGCTTTGTGGCTCATGCTGAGAGTATCAGATTAAAGTGAACACAAAATTCTTCTTAAAAGGGAAGTGCACGACAGTGTTCCTCTGTATTTTAGTGAAGTGTGAAGTTTAAAAAGATTTCCAGCTTGTCAGCAATATCTCTGGTAGAGAAGAACTACAAAGCAAATGAGACTTACTTTCTCAAATGTGTTTTGTAATTCAGAAATAGTATATAGACTTCAAGTTCCAGTCTGAGGCCCCTTCAAGATGATGAAGCTTTTTGAGTTTTCTGACTTTGATCATAACAAGCAGTGTTTCGTAACACATTCAGGTAACAGCTTTTCCTCTAGCTTTGGCTGAGGCACTCTCTGCTTTCTTCACCAAAAAGGTCTCCTGGCTTCTGTGTTTAGAGACAGGGGTCAAGAAGAAGATGAGCTGCTGGAAGTGAAAAAGAATTGAGTGGGTGCCTGCTTGAGAACATTCAGCCTGTACAGGTCCATGGGGCCAGATGTATCTTCTACTATATTCCTGTATCCAAGTTAGGTTAAAGTCTGGATGGATGGACAACTAGATGTGAATTTAAAAACTAGTTTCATGATGGGCTCACAGGGTAATGATGAGGCTCATACTCTACCTGGACGTAAGCAGCAGGTGGAGTGTTGTAGTGATTCCTGCTGGGACCTGCCCTGTGTAATATCTTCATCAATGACATGAAAGAGGCAACAGGCTGCACTGTCATCAAGTGTGCAGATGACACTAAACTGGGAGGAGCAGTTGATACATTCCAAGACAGAGCCACTGAAACAGAAGCTCAAGGAATGGGCTGACCAGCGTATTATGAAGTACAAAAGGGACAAAGCAAATTCCTGCATCTAAGAAGGACTTCTTCCTCAACAAAGAAGAATCCATGTTCTTCCCTCCCAGCAACACAACAGTATTGTGCTGTTGACAACAATGCAGACTGTAGCCTGACTATCTGGGGAGCATCTCTGCAGAAAAGGATGTGGGAACTTGGTGGGCAGTGAGCTGTACATGAGCCAGTGTGCCCTGGCAGCAAAGGAAGCCAGGGGCAGTACGAACAGGAGCAGAGCCAGCAGGTTGACACAAGCACTTGTCCACCTTTACTTGGCTCTCATTAGATCACATTGAGATACCCTGTCCAGTTTTGATTCCCCCAGTAAAAGAAAAATAATAATCTGAAGTGAGATCAACAGAGAGACACCAAGAAGGTCAGAGCTTGGAGCATGTGCTCTGTTTGAAGACGCTGAGGGAACTGGGCTGGTCTAACTTGGAGAAGGGAAGGCGTGGGAGGGTTAATATGACAAACCAGCAGCTTTCCTCCAAGAAGGTCACAGAGAGCGCACAGCCAGGTTGCACATGACAGCAGGACAAGAAATAACTGACATAAAGTGAAACAAGGGTAGTTCTGGCTTGATATAAGGAAAAAATTTTCCACCACAAAGATAATCAGCAGACCAGACTGCCCAAAGAGGTTGTCCAATCTCAATCCATAGATGTTTTCAAATCTCAGGTGGATAAAGCCTTGAGCAACCTGGTTTGATCTCACAGCTGACCCAGCTTTGAGAAAGAAGCTGGACTAGAGATCTCAGGTTCATGCCAGCCTGAATTATTCTAGCATGATTCTGTAACAAGGATCAGCTAAAAACCTGTTCAGGTTTGTTCTCAAGGCTTTTCCTAGAGCATTATTAGCCTAGAATATACATCCTCTTGTCTCCATACATCTTCACTCATCTAATTGTCCAGAGTGTTTACCAGTGTATGTACCACACTTCCTTGGAGCCTGCTGACAGGCAGAGCCAGGTAGCCTTTCTTTAAACACCAGGGTCAAGTGACACATTTGACATATTTTAAAGTCCAAGGCTTAAAATTCTTAATTTGTGCTCAACATCTTGTTCTTCTGTTGCTGAAATCATGGCATATTTTCTAGCTGTTAGAACAACAATACATGTGTTTCATTTGCATAACCACTTAAGTTGGCAAATTTACAGTGGTAATGCTGCTCATCTGAAGCTGACTGCTGATCTTTTTTGGCTTTCATTAAGCAAATCTAATGGTAAAGAGACTCTTTAAAGTAAGAAAATTAATTTTGGCTTGTCTCTGCTTTCTCTTTCATCATGATTTTAAATTGAATAATGCCAGTGAATCAGTGGACATACAGTGCCAAAAAAAAAGGATTATTAAACTGAAAGGGAAATCTTATTCTCAATGGTTTCATTTCAGCACTTGCCTGAATCAAGTGCTTGGTTTTGAGGAAGCTGTTTTAACTTGCCTATGCTTCAATTTCTCTGTAAATAACAGTTATCTAGAGAATAAATTATTTGATGGAAGTTTGTGTGAACATTATCAATACTATACTTTTGCTCTTGAAGCATGTGCAAAATGACCCAGCGTAGGAAGGAGCACGATTATGTCCAACTATGGTTAGTTCAAGAATGGTCATTAAGAAGGAAAAATCTATTGAAAATAAACTGTGGCCATTGCATGACCAAATACATACTGAGAATTGACAGCCCGTGGTGGAACTGCAGTGTTCATACATGTTAAGGCAAACCCAGATCCTAAGAAAAATACTTTAAAGGGCTCATTATTTCTCTCAGTCCAGTGTGTTTGTGTTCATTTCAGATCATCATGTTAAACTCTGTCTCTGATCTGCATGGCTATATTGACAAAAGTCAGCTGACCCGGGAGCTGGGAGGAACTCTGGAGTACGGCCACAGCCAGTGGATCCATCACCGAACTGTGAGTGTTGGTGCTGCTCTTCACTTGTCTAACCACAGCTGTCCAGCACTACATGGCAGAGCAACCATTAAGTAGTAACTCTTCAGCTGCATTTCAGCCTACTGATTTTACCAGGGACTCATGAAAGGAGGAAATCCATGACTCAAATAGAGAAAGGCAAATTCCCAAAAGTTTGCAATAGAAGCAGTAATCTGTATCTCACTGTGTTCCTGGCCTAGGGCCAAACACTGTCATGGTATTCTTACTCAGCAAGGCCCGTTGGCACATTCTCTTGTCTTTTGAATAATTGATGGGATTCATAGGCCTTCAACTCATGGTTGAAGTTGAACATCGGCTTTAACACTTTACTGAATCAGAGGTCAAAATTCTTATTTTAATGATTAATTTTGTCCCTGCTTTTAAGAGAATAGAGACACTAGATTTTATTTTACCTCATTTTCATTTCTGTGCTGTGTAAGTATGCAGTCCAGCTGGGTCATATTTTGGGTAACTGAAGAACAGTTGTAAGTAGGAAGGCAGAAAGACTTTTTATTCTATTGAAGGAACTTGTACAGGTTTGAATGTTTATTCCCTTTTTGGACTGGTTAATGCATTTCAGTATCTGCTTCAAAACAATGTAAACAATTCCTTATCATGCCCAGAAAAGGTGACAGTTCACAAAAACAGACTCCAAAATCTGGCACATTAGCAGCTAAAATATTGTCTCATCCCTCCTAAGCAAAAATGGGCTAAACTGGGTCGTGATTCGGGAAAATTAATTTTGTGGAGACTCTACACAGTGTTTCCATCTGTCTTTGTGGGTCTACTTGCAGGACTGGCGTGTTAGAGCTCACATCTAATGTGAGCCCCAATATTTTGCAAAGTTCTGAGCAGGCCTGGGTTTTAGTCTGTTGTTGCTGATGGACAGGTTACCTCTAACACTCATAAAAAGAGCTTTTCTGAGGTAACTTTAAGTCAAGTCACTTTTGTTACTTTTGTCACTTTCTTGATATATTTTTTTTGTGCTTTTCTGTCCTTATAAAATTAAATTTTACTCTCCTTGAAAACCACCAAATATTTCAGGCTTCTAAATATGGAAACACAGAATTTGAATTCCCTCTAGCACTGATTTTCTACATTTATAGCTGTGTTGACTACAGTGAGGTTAGGATTGAGATGGGTGAGCAGGCTTGCATGTTAAAAGTGTCAAAAACATGAAACTGTCCTTGCAGGAGGGGGAAGTGTGAAGAAATGAATCATCTGTGTGAGCTTTCAAACAGCTACAGGCTTGAAAATATGAGGAAGAGGAGTAAAGAGAGGCACAAGAAAGGCTGTATCATTTATTAATGACAGGAATTTACATAAAGCAATAGTATATAGGTTGTTAAAACATGCCAATAAAAGTGAGACAAGATTTGAGGGGACTGGGGCTATGTAATCTGCAGAGGTTTGGGTTAAATTTGTTTGAGAAACTTTTACCAAGCACAGAGACTTGGAAAACAAAACCAACAAACCACAGATATAACTTAGGTACGTGAACCAATTTATTAGACATGTTCACAGGAGGGGGTGAGGGAAAGCATGCTATTAAGTGAAATTCTGATAAGCTCCTGGCGAGTGGTGCAGTCAACCATGGAATATCTGGATAAGAGGTTGTCATCAGGGAAGTGTCAGCCTCCATGGCACCTTGAAACAACCTTTGAGTCTTGCTGAGGTATGGTCTTCATGTCCTTTGCTGCTTCTCTCATTGTTCTCATATCTTGATCTGCCAGTGCTTTTTTCTGAAACAGCTTTAAGCTGTGGCTAAGTGGTAGTGACTCAGTGATCTCCCTGCATTGTTCACTGTTTCTGCTTTCTTATCTTGGCTGGCAGGGGCCTGTGAGCTTTTTTTTGCCCACAGAGTACATTTTTGGGCTTTCAGGAAATTGGTTGTGGATGGCTGTGTCTGTGTGGCAGTCAGAAGTCATTTCAGCCAACTCTAATCCAATAGTTGCAGTGCTGAGAACAGCAGGCTGCAGCTGCTGGGCACTCACCCAGAGCATATGTGGGTCTGTACTGCTTGTATGGAAAGCAGGAGTGAATTTATGGGGAAAAAGGGAAGGAGGCCATGGACTGTGCAGCCATTGCTTCATCTGGGGCATGTTTCAGATCACATATGTGGACTGCACCTTTTGAATTATGATCTACCTCCAGTTTTTCACTCAGCACACAGCAAAATTTTACTGTCATAGTTGCAGACAAGGAATTCCCATCATTGCCGGAGAAGGGAATGCAATGTGCAACAATTACATAGTGTTTGCCTGGATGTAAAAGCATCCCTGGTGCTGCTGACTGACTCAAACCATTCAGTGGGTTAGATCAAAAAGTGCAAAGAATAAAGAGCTACACAGAACAATACACCTCCCCCCCCAAAAAAGTTTGGGCATGATCATGATAAAACATCCCATGCAGTTACTTGCTACAAGATATAAAGGTTTTAATCACATCTCACAGGTTTGAACAATATATTCTCAGAAGGCAGCATTGTTTTTAAGCCTTCCTCTTTTGCCCTTTCTTCAGTATAACCACAGATTTCTGACAAGTTTTGTGTTGGTACACCCAAGTGATAAAGCAATGCTCCAGTGAATCTATGCATTTTAACAGTGTTTGCTTTATCTTGTTTTTGTATTTGTGTACTAACATGAACAGATGAGAGGGAGGGACTAGAATGCATCTAGTACAGATAGGCAGGAGGGAGATGCACATTTTCAGATGTCAGGGGGAAGGCAGATTACTGCTGAGTGAACAATGGCTGTATAAATATAAACATAAAAAGACTTTGCCCTATATACTTTAGGATTGTCTTCAACTTAAATAAAGCCTTCATTAAAAATTTAAACACTGCAGAATTTCCCAACGAGGATGGGCAGAGGATCTGAAGTTCCAGGCCTGGCTTTGAAGCTGATGTCCTCTGTGGTTTCACTATATCCTCTAAGCTCTGGGAGTTCCCAGTTAGCTCATGAAGATGACAATACTTTGTGACACAGGATTCAATTTGTGACTTTTAGCATGTCCACCCCAAAAAAGGCAACATGACTGGCTTTACAGGCACGTACTACTTGCAGCACAGTTTGCCTGAAGGACTGAATGTTGTTAAAGGGCTGTTGTTAAAGTTTGTGACTTCAGGCTCTTGCTTTTCCAGGCTATTGAAAACTTTGCAATGACAGTGAAAACAACAGCACAGATGCTACAGACCTTTGGAACAGACTTAGCAGAGACTGAACTTCCCAACGATGTGCAGTGCACAGAGGAGCTCCTCTCCGCACACACCGACCACCACAGCAAGCTGAAGGTGATTATTGTCTTCTAATGATGGCTCCAGCACAACAGTACATGATTTGTGACTTACCAAAATTTTCTGCCATCCCTTGGGGGTCCATTGACTGGAAGCCACTGAGGAGGACAGAAACCTGGGTTCAGGAGGTCCATTTGATTCAGCTGGGGAAAAGGACATTTTACAGCTTCAAAGAGTGACAGAACAGGGAAATGTCACTTCTAATGTATAAGGGGGTGTGATGGGATCACATCTGGAATAGCATGGGCTCCTGATGAAGAGTTCATCAGAAAGGATGAACAGGAGCAGATAGAGACAACTGTGAGAATCCGGAATAGACAGAATGATCTAACTAGGTAATGATGGTTGTTTTGTTTAAAAAACCCCAACAACTTTGGGGCAAGTTTAGCTTTGCAGAATAAGAATCAGAAGAAATATTACTGCTGTCAACAAATACCTTAGGTCAAACACAAGAGAAAAAGTACTACTTAAGCTATATTTGCACAACAAGTTCTATGGAAGAATGTGCAGGGATGTGAGAATTCATCAGCTGACATGACAATGTTTCAGCCTCATTGTCGTTTTCATTACTTATCTTTCATGCTGGGAAGACTCTTCTTCTATGGATGACTCCTTATACCTGTTGTACTATGGCTCAACATGTCACAGTGTTGTGTAAAGAAATTCTATCAAGAAGTGCAACGTGTCAGCACAGAGTCTCAGCTCCCTGAACAATCTGCAGCACACATTTCAATCTGTGGTAGAATAATTTATTCTGCAATAAATTTCTGCCTAGTCAGAAATGCAGTCTGCTCAGAAATTGTATTATTTCTTTTCTCAAAAATAGATCTACTATTCTAGGTGAACAGATTTAGCATTTTCTAGAAAAACATATCACCTTTGGTAAGCCTTTAGATTTTGTTCCAAATATTTAGTAGCTATGAAAGTATGCTCCCGTAGCATCACTGTGTTGTCTATCTGAGAGATGTGAGTGTTGTTACAAGTACATACAATTTGTTTTCTGGCTTGTTTTTTCCCCTCAGGATGAGCTGAAGCTGGCAGTGAAGCAGGGGGCCACCCTGCTGACATGCATTCGGGAGCCAGTCACCCGAAGTGCCAACAGCAAACTCAGTCCAGATGAACTGGAAAATGTGGCCACAGTAGAAAGGTCAGTGAAGTCAGATTACCTTGGTCAAGTTGCTAATTTATTCCTAAGAAATGCAAGTGCGATTTAAATAATTTAAATATGTGAGTTATAAATTGCCTCTGGTTCAGCCTCTCAGGATTTATTGGATAGGAAACTCAGAGAAGGAAATGGCTTTGAGGAAGTTACTTGATTGAATTGTCAAGGCAAGTTCAAACAAGTCCGAAATTTTGTGGTAATTTTTGGTCAGACCACTAACTACCTGGCTGAAGCTTTAACATGGGCCTTACTTTCCCTGTAACATATGTGTCCTCCAAACTTCTGTGCCTGATTTGAAGGCCACCTGAATCTCTGTGAGATGAGATGGGTTTGTGTTTGTGTGTGTCTGTGGAACCACTGGGGGAGAAACAGATGAAGTGATACCCCATCACAGCTGCATAGAGAGAGAGAGAGAGAAACCCCTTTTCCTTCCTACAATGCTAGTTACTACCATAAAGCTTTTAGTCACCATGTAGAAGTTTCTGCTGTGCCATGTGATACAGTGGAAAGAGAAATGCCATGCTAGTGTTTCAGCATGTCTGCATTCACTGGGAACAAAGCTGCTAAAAGTAAAGCTGAGCTGATATTTTTCACTGAATACTTTAAAATCCTTTTAACAGTCACCCCAAAGGAATTTGCGAATTCATCTTGAATTCAACAACTAGCTTTGATTAAAACCACATTTTCCAGGGATAGATTGAAAACAGAAGTTTGTTTTTGAGAGAAATAGGAGGGAGCTATTGTCATTTGCCCTAATAACTTGATTTCAGCACTTACCAATCCCTACCTGGCCAAAGAGTGCCCATTTATTGAAATACAGGATATTCATAGAAAACTTTCTTTTCATTTTTTTTATTCTTGTTTAAACTGTTCTATTTTGTAATTAATAGATCATTGAGAAACTGTGAAGATGACTCACTAGTCTGGTTTTAGATATTTTACTCAAGATGTGTGACACCTTGATACTAATTTCTTTGCAAGTAAATGTTTCATCATTTACACAAAGTAAAACAATGTCCATGGGAGTAATTATGAGCTTCTAATATATTGTTTTTAATGGACTGGGGAAAATGATTCAGTCCTTGCCTGTTTCTGATGGGTGAAAAAAATGAACATGCTGTAGAGTTCTGCTTTAAACATTCCATAAAATAATAATTGCATCACATTCAGTCTGCATCAGTTGGGAGTGAATTATCTTTGAAGCACTGGGTGGAAGTTTGGGATTATAGTTGCCCTTGGCTGCCAGAACATGGAACAGCTCTGAGTCCCTGTTGCAGGTCAGGAGGCAGGACTGCAACTGCCACAGTAGATCCATGCAGTTGTCACTCATCCATCATATTCCTGCCTACCCCACTGCAAATTTCATTCTCTTTTGCTTAAGGGAGAGTTGACACAGAACCCTCTTACATGGGTGTAGGCTCCCCACCATCTCCCTGCTCTGCTTTCTGCCATCAGTTAGTGTAACTTAAAAGAAACCAACTATAGGAAATAAGTACATTCCATTCATTATAATTTCTTAACAGGTTGTTGGCTCAGTTGGATGAAACAGAAAAAGCTTTTGATCAATTTTGGACCAAGCATCATCTAAAACTAGAACAGTGCCTGCAGCTTCGACACTTTGAACATGATTTTAGAGAGGTATTTCATTTGTTCATGCTGTCTAGTCTGCTCTGGTAAATAAGGTCAAATTTTACCCATCCCTAGCATATACTGGCAATCCAAAAAGAAGGTTGGAAGAGAAGCCCTTCATTATGAAATAAGAAGTGAATTTTCAAAAATTAAATTCTTGGCAGCTATCAGATGTCTCACAACATTTGAATAAAGCCCATTGAGGAAAGTGCCAGACTGTGAGACCAAAATGTGAAACACCAACTTCATGATAAACCATTTTACATTTACATGTGAAGTTATCAAATATAATTTCTTCTGCGATGTTAAATTGCAAATCTCGGCAGAGTCAAGGGAATACAGTTCAGAAAGCCCAACTGTCAGCCCAGAGACTGGAGTAATGCAGGTTCTGGAGTAATATAGACTCTGGAGTTACAGGTCTTCAAAACTGCGTGGGCCTAAACAGTGAGAAGCAGGGCAACTCTTTGAAGAATAGTTGACTATTGCTTTATTCCTCGGCTTTTCCATTTTGGAACAAGCTGAAAGACTAAACTTGAGATGCAGACTCTTCTCAAAGACGTAGATAGATGTTGTAATTTTATGAGTATCTTGTGGTAAAGTTATGGGTGGGTTTATTTTGTTTGGGTTTTATTGTCTTGGTTTTACGCTTTTTTTGTTGCTGTTTTTTAGGTAAAACTGACATTGGATAACCTCATGGAAACACAAGCAGGTTTTGCTGACGTTGGGGACAGTGTGACTCGAGTGGAGCACCTCCTAAAGGAACAGAAACATCTGGAAGAGAAAGGACAGGTTTGCACTCAATTTAGCATTCTAGCTGCTATAGACATGGTATTTCAGACACTTCTTTGTCACATTTACTCTCTTCTAATGAGTCATTATTTTAAATTGCAAAACTCAAATCCTAATTTCCAGAAGCCAGGGTTGTTCAGATCCAGTAGTTCCAGTTTGTTTCTTGGAAAGCTGGGGGGGAAAAGCAGGGAAAAAATCTTGTATAATGAATGTCCCCAGTGTGGAGAAAGAAGAATTGGACTCCACAACTTCTCTGGGCAACATGTTCCAGTGTTTGTTCACCCTTACAGTAAAAAAGTGCTTCCTGATGTTCAGATGGAATCTCTGAAGTTTCAATGTACCCAGTGACAATAAAGTTGGTCTTCAATGTAAATATAAAGTAAAACATATCAGCTATATTTATATCCCAAACCTTTACCCTTGGACTACAACAGGGATTACAGAAATGGACTGTCATTATTATAAATGTCATTCTAAGACCTAACTTTGGATTTTTCTCATTAATTTCACAGGAACCTTTGGAGAAGGCCCAGTCTCTAGCTCTTCATGGAGAACAGCTCATCCAGAACAACCATTATGCAGTTGACTCCATTAGACCAAAGTGTGTTGAACTCAGGCGGATTTGTGATGACTTTACCAATGAGACCAAGAAAAAGTATGATATTTTGGGAAAGTCTCTTGAGCTGCATAAGCAGTTAGATAAGGTGAGCAAACCTTCTCGGGTAACAGCCCTGCCAGGGTCCTACTGAAAATGAATATTTTTATAAGCTCAGGTAATTACAATGAAGATAAAAAGTTGTGTTTGTTTTTTCTCTATTTCATTCAGTAAATGTAACTAGTAACATTGGAGCAGTAGATTCCCACAAGTATGGTCTTAAAATGATGAAAAATAGGAAATAAACTAAGGAAAATTGAGCTAGGCCTAAATTTGAAATGAGAACCAAATATATTCTGGTGCTTAAAAATGAGCAATTTACCAGTTGTTAGTTTTCAATTTCTCTGATCTACCTCGAATAGCAAGCTAAATGCTTTGAGAATGTTCGTTTGCTATTCCAGCTTCATCTGAAACACGAATTACCAAAATTTTATCATGTAATCCTGCTTTGAAGTATTTCTAACTGAGTTTCATAGGTCTAAGGAGTTTTGGGGAGTTTTGATATGGTTTCAGTTTTTGGGTTAATTATGTGACTGAACACTCAGATGACATAGTACAGCTGACAGATTTGATTTGCAGTAACACTCCTCTTTGCTCAGAATATTATTCTTTTACATGTTACTGGGCCACCCAGCCCATGAGAGCTGAACTGAACAGCAAGGTCAGTTCAGCAAGTCCAGTTCTACATATCCTGGTGGGATGACTTGGGCAGGACCTATTGCATGCTACAAAGTAACATTGATCCCTCTTAGTGACATATTAGGGCAAATCCATATTTCACAGATTAGAAGCAACATTTGACAACATGGACTGTCAGAGATGATGAGTCCTTCTTCCCCCATTTTTCTTTAAAGGCAAGCCAATGGTGTGAAGCTGGAATCTACCTCTTAGCTTCCCAAGCTGTGGACAAGTGCCAGTCACAAGAGGGAGCTGAAACTGCACTCGTTGAAATTGAGAAGTTCCTCGTAACAGCCAAGGAACACCAGCTCTCTAACCCAAAGGAGTTCTACAATCAGTTTGACATGATCCTCACCCCTGAAATAAAGGTAAAACCCCTCAGATGTGCATGCACTCACTTAGAATTTAGCAATTACTAATTGCTTTGTACCTGAGAGTGTCCTGAGCTATATATTTGAGTCTGCTTTAGCCTCTTTCCCTATTCCAAAAGGGCACAGACATGAGCACCTGGGGCAATGAGTTTTGCTGATATGAGCAGCCATGGAACACACATGTGATTTTCTTCAGAGCAGTGCTAGAAATACTGCATGAGTCACCATGTCTTGCTCAGTGAAACTGTGATGTCTGTGGAGTGCATGGACTGGGTTGCATTAAACTGCAGCACAGTGTCATCTTCAGCTCTAGTCTGTCTGGTAACACAAGTACTTTCATAACTTACTCAGTCCAGCACTGACAAGTGTTTGTTGTTTGCCTTTTCTTTGTCAAGGCCAATGCCCAAAGAATTGTACAAAAACTTGAAGATGTACAAGAAATGTTTGACAAGAGGCAAGTAAGTTTGAAGAAGCTGGCAGCCAAACAGACCCGGCCAGTACAACCTGTTGCTCCACATCCTGAATCTTCCCCAAAGAGAGCATCACCAAAGATTACCAGGCCAGCAGCAGTAGGTAGGTCATGAGCAGCTGCTTTCAGACACACACCGATGTTTCATCCACGTGATGTTTAATTTTTGTTATCAGAATGAAAACTTGCATTTGATGTGTAGTGTCAGCCTTGCAGGTCCAGCTATTAAAAATGAATGTGAAATATCTGTCACTACAAATATACAAACAAGGGTGAATTAAAAAAAAACCCAAACCAAAACCAACAAAGCAACAAAAAACCCCAGGTTTCTCTTCCTAGGACTAATCTACAGAGTGAATTTCTATAGTGTTACCCAGTGTGTCTTATATTGCCAATTCTTGAGTACCCCAGGCAGGGTAGTCACTGCAAGCCTGGGAAGTAAGCATGCAAACCTCTTTTACATTGCACATACTGTAATGTGAATATTTGGCTTTAAAAGGTCACAGTCCCTCAAGTTTCAACCAGATACTTGCCAAATTAAGGGTTTGCTGGTGACACTGACTCACTTGTGGAACTTCTCTTTTTCCCTCTACGTAAATGTTCATTCACTTTCTAGCTTGCCCTCTGCTAACTATAAAAGCTGAACGTTGCTTCTGTTTGGAATTTACTGAAAGTTCCTGATTTGTGGTTTTCACATGCCTTTAACCAAGATAGCTGTTTTCTGCAAAAGGAACATGGGTGAAGCCAATTTGAGACACTGCATCTTGGGGACCAGTGGCCTGTGCTTGGTGGCAAGAAGGCGTTGTCCCTTTGGAACCATAGTGCTTTTTAGAAGAGGAACCTTTAGCAAAAAACCGTTAAAAAAATAATTTGCAAGAGGAGCATGCAATAAACTGCTTTCTCAACAGGAAGGTTAGGATGGCCAGTAGCCTGACCATTTTGCTTTCTACCAGCAGGAGGTCACACCAATGTCCCTGTTCTCCTCTGCTCTGCAACCCTAATCCTTTCTTACCAAGGAAAATCATCTTATTTCTGTTACCGTGCTGGTTTGACATCTCCACTTTTTCCCCCCAAACCATACTAGCTTAGCATGTTCTTAACATACAGCTGCTACCTCAAGTTTCAGCTTCACTTCTGGCTTAAGGCAAGCTGAGAACACAGTGCCTGTGAAGAGGTCCTGCTCTGCCACACACACATCCTCCAGCAATATGCTCCCCTCTTGCACTGTGGTGGGCAGTCAGTTTGCTGTAGGAGTTGTGATTTGCCTTGAAAACTCAATCAGACTGCAAAAATGTAGTAGTTATTTTTCCATGGCCTGAGTCACAGAAATGCAGGGAGCTGTGGAGTTCATGCATCCCAATCCCCTGCTCCGAGCAGTGCTTACGTCAGAGTTGATCACATTGTTCATTGAGTGGCCAATAGTGCTGAAGCAAAGGAAGTTGCAGAAAATGGGCTTATGAGGTCAGCAGGCCAGAGGCAGTTAGTCCCCATTAGTACAAGTACTGTCTGAGGACAGTTTTCACCTATTGTGAACCTGCATCTTCAGGCTAAAAGTTAATCTTGCTGTTCAGTTTATGCACGCAGTCTCTGGTTTTGTTTCTTGAACTTCTTTCTTGTCATTTTAAAGCATTTGCAGATTTTTTAATTAAAACCTTATAGAACAGTCAGTAGTATATACATGACAGTGCTCTAAGTTTGGATTCTTGTTCATACAACCAATCCCATACTATCAGCTCACTATCACAGAAAATCATGAGATGCTCCCTTGCTCTGTCCCTTGCATTGCAGTTCAGGGTTTTACAACCCAATACAGGATAACTGTGTGGCAAGGATTAGCCTCTAACATCCTGCAAAATAATAGGTAGCTGAAATTTATTTTTAAATGTTACTCTGGTTGTTCTTTGAGAAGGTGCAAAGTGCAACTCAGTCCTGTTCAGACATTGATAAATAGACTGTAACATCTCATTCAGATTCCTGAAGGTGACTGACCGAGAGTACCTCTGCACAAAGAAACAAGCCCTGACTATCTACAGCTTATCCAGGGGCTCACAGTTTAACAGCTGTGAATAGTACATGTACATTCACATATTCTGTGTAATGGCATTCTTTGGGTGTTATCCAACTGTCAGCTACCAAGAATCATAGTTGGAAATTCCTGAGTGCCCTTTCCCTCAGAATGTCAAAGCACTTGGCAAGTACTGGTCAGTATTTTAACCTCTTTTTCTTTCAGAAAGAAAACTGAAGCACAGATAAACAGAGTGATTCACCAAGGCATTTTACAGTCTGACTCTGAAACATGTCTGAGAATAGAAACAGGGACAGTCCTATTCCAAGCCTTGAAAATGAGGCTGTGAAATTCTGCTCTACTTGAAGCTACCCTCTTTTGGACTTTCCTCTGTGTTCTTTCTTCACATTCATGGGATCAATGCACTCTTGGCATTTACTTATGGGGAGAATTTATTGAGCAATATCTTGGAAACATGAGGGAGGCTTAGAGCACCTTTTTGAAACAAATACTGTAACTCATTGTCATTTATTAGCCAGGACTTACCTGAATATTTCTACAAACTTGCAAAATAGAATATGGCAACAGGAAAATGCCACGTTCCTAGGCTGCATAAATACAAAAGCAGGCAAAGGCAATAAAATGTTGTAAACAGAAATAGAAGACTAGAAAGAAAGGCTTTTGTCCCCAGGCAGCAGAGTAACAATAGCATGGCAGCACTGCAATGGTTGTCTGTGAAAGGAAAAGAAGTTACATTTGTTCCAGAATAGATTTTGTTTTGTTTTTCTTTGCTGACTATCCATTTTCCAAACAAGGAGTACGGAAAATTCAATCCAATTCAGGGTGCTAATGGAAAAATCTTCACAGATGGGAAGGCTCAGACATGAAATACTGTCAGACTCTCCATTTTACATGGACAAATACATAGGTGCACATGGGCAGAGCTGATACTGAGAGGAAGGGCAGGTTTCCATCTGGGAAATGACTGTCACAGGTTATGTCTATGTCCTTATGGTCTCTGGTGACTCTCAGCAAACTCTAAGCTTAGGGAAGATCCAGAAAGGCAGATCAGAGATGCTGTAAACTCTACCTCACTCAATACTTTTCTGTGGCTCTGGAAGTTCTAAAGCAAAATTTTAGATTAATCCCAATTTTGCTTGAAGCTTTTGGTTTCACAAATGAACTTTCAAATTTTGCAGGGACAGGCCTGTTCAACGTTGAAAAATTCGTTTTGGAATTATTGTGATGCTCCAAAGTTTGTGCCAGCTGGACTTGGTGCATATTTTAGCTGTAAGAATCTGCTGAAGTATTATTCACAGACCAACCCAGAAAAGGCATAAAACCTTCTGCTGACCCTTTTATAATGAGTGCCTTGAAAATATTTAAGTAGCATATATAACACCTTATTTTAAGGAGAACTCTGTTTACTCCCAATAGAAGCTGCTTGAACAGTCCTGATGGCTAAACTTGTCCCTATATGTGTTGGGAGGAGAGAATTGGCACTTGATAGGGAAATATTTTTGCTGGTTTACTTCTGAGGGCATAATTTTTGATGATTTGACTACTTGTTTTCTGCATTTATGTACAAAACTCCTTAGCTGGAGTGAATTGGGATAGGTCCATAAAGTCAAACCATGCGGGCCAGTATTGCCTCTAGGCTGTCAGGCACAAATTGGAGATAAATTACAGAACTGTAAAGGAGGATACAACCTATTAGGGATGACTGCAGTTAGCATTTCTCTATTTTAATTTGCTTGTAATTCTCCCAAACTCTAACTCTTTGAAACAAAACTTCCCCATAGGAAGTTCTCAGCCTGACACATTCTGGGAAAACTTCAGTAAAAGGTGATTTAGCCATCCTGTGAGCATGGTTAGGAAAATTGTCTTGCTTTAGTTACCTTTGTGGTGAGAGCTGGAACATCGCAGTACAAAGTGCTATAAAATATTCACCTGGAGATTTCTTTGTGTGCAACGTAACTGTGAAATACAGGAGCAGAGATGTCAAAATTTCTACGAGCTCATTAAACAAATAACATGTTTAAAAGCACATTGCACATATGAAATCCATGACTCACCATAGAAGCATCTTAGAAGGCCAACTTGGAACATGAGATTCATGTGGGGGAACACAGCTGGAGCCTTTCCAATTCTTTAAATAATATAACTTAAGCTGGTTCCATCTCAGTTAAATGTATACAACTGCTCATTGGATCCATTCCAGCATTCCTCACAGTCACTAGTGCATAACACTCACTAACTAATAACATCTGGATAGGGGATAAAGGAAGAATGTCTTGCAAGAGTCTGGGGATGTGTGCAGGGGAAGTGAGACTGCAGAGAGATTAGCTGACTCAGAAAAGATGTTCCATGTGGTTTTCGTTAGTGTTTTGAGAAACCACTAGTTTCTATAGTTCAAGATACAGAATAAGTGTAACTCATAGCTAGCAAGAGACAAAGACTCTGTAGTCAAGGGTTATAATACATACCCAGCAATTGTAAGGCATTCAAAGTCCCCCTCAAATAAATGCTTTACATTCAGGTTTTGGGTGAATTTCCCCATCCCTAATATCTTTCCCCAGATGTTTTCTGGGTGAGAGTTTTTGCATTCTCACTAATCACCTACAGCAGAAGCAAATTCCTTTGGCAAGAACAGGCATGGAAACAACTGGTCTGCTAAACTTTATTGGGGCTTGCTGCTTGTGCTGTCCAACAGGAAATGTGAGTTTGAAGATCATTAATGACTAAATCATTGTTTTGAATGCTGGTGATGACAAAACAGAACATTTACACAGCCGAAGGAACGCCAAAGCATCTTTGCTTTATCATTCAATGGCTTAGTGCAGAAAGACTTTTCCATCCTTAGGCAATATAACCTATATTTCTTTGCTCTGGCAAAAATTGCTGCCAAGCCCCTTGAAAATCTGCAGATATAAGAAGCACAAAGAAAGGCCCCTCTATGTGGAATATTATTCTACAAGGACACACCTACTTGACTCCCTTTGTTCCTGTGCCTTTATTCTTTCAGTAGGCAGCTCAACACTTTAACTTTCAGGTTCCTCAGCAGTACAACACAGTACTGACCTTGAAACAGCCAACTGTGCTGAATTTTGCATGGAAGTTTCCCTTATATTTCCAGTTCCATAGTAATTAGTGCAATAATAATTAGCAGGTATTTTGGCTGTTTCTTTCTAAAGTGCTCCAGAAACTACTTAAAGGTAGTGACGTGCAGCAGTCTCTGACTATGGGCCAATCAATAACTGAAAAATTCTCTGGAGCGTGACCAAAACAGATTGCTTCCTGCTTTCAGTTCATTTCTGGGTCAAATTGGAAAGGGAAGTTCGCTGTGTCAATCTGAATCAAATTCATCTCTGAAATATATGCAGTTGAATTTGTCTCTCTTATCTTTGTACCTGCTTCCTCTTCTGAAACATCTCACACTGAAGAAGCCAAGACTAACCCAGTGAACTGACCTGAGTAATTTGCTGCTGCATCAAGGAGCACCTGCCCTTGGGCTTCTTGTGAATGAGCTATCTGTCACTTAAGCTGTTCTGGATCACTTGGAGCTGTCTGAATTTGCAAGTTGTGATCCAGACATCAAAATCGTAACTGATTTCCACTTTTTCTGCTGGTTGCTTGCAGCCAGGATTTTCATACCAGTATCAACCATCCCTTCAAGTCTTCTGATAAATGAATAGGTCAAACAATGTGGTATTGCTGACTATGCTCTTCTAAGCAAAAGTTCTCATGTTTTCTTATTTCCTTTGCTTCCCTTTCTTTCCACAACACATCCATAAAATTTGTGAATTAGCTTTGTTCATTCAATGATATTCATTACATTCAATCATTTGTGAATTAGCTTAGTCCATTCAATCCAACGGACTGGACCCAGATTTAGATAGGGCAACTAGACCTTGGCAGAGTATCTAGGGTATTCAGGATGCCTGTGTGTTAGTAAGAGTATGAAACAATGTCTTGGTAGTCAAGTCTTAGATTTGTTTCTTTTAATACTGATTTTTCAAAGTATAAATAGGATATAGCTGGGAGAAGCTCCAGGAGATAATAGTGTTTAGTGTGATAGGTATGATCACAGCCTGCATTTTGTCAAGATGGTGGTAGGTGAGAATTTAATGTTAAATAGAATCTCCAGGGTGCATTAGTATGGAAAAGAGTGAACTTGCTGATGCTTATAACCCCTTTGCTCAGGGATTTATGGGGGAAAACATAAAAGGACCCACTTGAACACTTATCAAATAGTTGAAGGTTGGTATTCTGGTTTTGCCAACAGTATAAATCATCCTCCTTCCAGATTAGAAAGGTATGAAGAAGTTTGACAATGAGGATCAATAGCTTCTATGTGCTTTATCTTGCATCCTTTTGTCCCCTGGGTTTCAAAATGTCAGTATGCCACTTTTTGGGTGAAATAAAAATACCTTTGAGAGAACAATCACTACTTCAGGGAAAGCTTTCTTGGTGATGGGAAAAAGGCATCTGTTGAAAGTAGTGCTCAAAATCAAAACAAATCCCCTGCTGTATATTCTGAAAGAGAGTGATGGAAGAGCCAAAGAAAGACAACATTTGCATTTCAGCTCAGTCCTGGGAACCACAAGAATCCTCCAGCAGTTGATTATAGCTGCTGGTGGCTGCCAGATTTCACTGTTCCATTGAGGAAACTTTCTAGTATGGAGCCATTGTGCAGAGGTAATAGGCATGAAATGGACACTGCCAAGTCCTCATGGCATTCAGCATCGGATAAATCCAAGAAGATTTAAGGAAGAGTTGGAGAGAAGCCACTTTAATTAATTCTCTTCCCAGCTGTGTGATAAGGCTGCTGAAAAGACACAGGGTAGAAGAAATGTCGAGTTCCATTATTGTTGTCTGTGAAACTGATATGTTGTCTTTTAACCTGAGTTATTTAACCTGAATATAATTTGGGTGCTTCTATGTGCTTTTTTTGCCTTTTTTAAAACTACCTTGAAAGAAGAATTTAATGACAAGGGCACCTGAAATTTTGTTAATGTGTTTCTTCTTTAAAAAAGTGTTCAACTCTCTCCTACATGAATCCTTTGATACTACACCCTCTTCATTCAAAGATGACTGCATCTTTGTTACTCCACCCCTCAGCTTCTCCCCAAAGTTATTAATTACCACCAGGATTCTCAATGCCTCAAAACATTAAACTTGGTGAAACCATCTCAAAATGTTACCAGATGCATTTGAAAACACCAGCTTTTATTCTTAGAAAAGTTCTTGTTGAATTATAAAGTTTTCCCAGAATAAAAATGAAACGGACTTAATCTCAGAATTGCAGCAATTTTGTTCGTTTTTTTTCTTTTTTTGTTCTTCTAACCCCAATTATTTCAGCATTTCTTCTGGCATCATATCTGTTTTTACTATGACATGAATGGTTGCTCGTATCAATCCAGCAACTAAGAAAAAGCAGAGAGCAGTTTGCCTTATGCTTATATAATGTGTGCTATGGGCTCGTTATCAATTTAAAACAAAGATACAAACTGTAACAGAGATTATTTTCTTCTCAAGCAAAAGATATGATTCACCTTCTCATAGTTCATTGTAAACCTTTCCTCTGGACTGCAGGCTCAGGACAAGGGGTTATGTTGTTAAGGATGACTGTCCAGCAGCATCAGACACCTCCCTGTCAGAGCCTGCAAAGTCCATCAAACTGGCATGACAGAGCATATCCTGAAATTGCTTCCTCAGGTTCACTATTATTATATCTGTGTCACAGTGACTTCCTGAACTCCTGTAATTACTCTTTTGAGAACTGTTCATGCAATGAAAACATTCAGGGAACAAGCCTTTAATCCACCATTGCCAAATCATTACCAGAACCAAACCTTCCTTTCTTTGGGAACCCACACAAGCAACACTGTGCAGGTTACAATTACCCAAGTGTTGATACAGCTGGCGAACATTTACCTGTGCTGACCTAAAGATGGATTTCCCAGGGCAAACCAAACCAATCATTACACTGTGGAGTTTTGAATGCCAATCTGAGCACTGAACAAGGTGGCCCATCCCTTGTGCCAGCTGGACCAACACCACTCCAGCCACAGCTCAGTTCTCTAAGCCAGGTCTCAGTTACTACTGTTGTGTTGGGATCTTTGCTCATTGCTTTTATTAGAATTTCAACTTTTAGCACACTTTTTCTAATGTTACTCTCTTTTTGACTCCTTCAGCTACCAACAGGAGGTCCACTGAAATTTCCTGCCCTCCAAAGACAGTTTCTGAAGTAGAGTTATCAAAAAAGAAAAGCATTAAGAAGACTAAAGGTGGAATTAAGGTAGGATTACCTGTGATTTGGGGACATCCCATATTAAGAGAGAACTCAAACCCACATATTTCTATGTAAAGGAGTTAAAACTAGACGTGTGATGGTTTGGACAACACACATGTAATACTTAGAAATAAACCAGCCAAAAAAAAAAATCCAAAGAAAATCCACTGTTACCTGTGCCTGCATAGGCAAGTAAGCCTCAGGGAAATCTATCTGGTGTTTGTGTCTCTGTGACGAGAGTTCTTGCATTACTCGTTCCACAGCAAGATTCTGTTTAAGATTGTTTGGACATCTTTATCCTTTCCTCTCTGTTCCCAAGCCTTACAGCATGTAAGAATCCTGCCCTTACAGCACAGAGTCTTTGCTTTGAGCTGTAGACACTGACTGGGATAACAGGCTATCAAAACAGCTGTTTGGCCTTCCAGTATTTTAACACTGGAAACAGGTTTCAGATACTCCATTCATCTGCACTTCTTGAAACTATGATGAACTGCAGCTGCATCCTAAAGCTTTTCATTTGCCCAAGCTGGCTGAAATAGCCACTTTCAGAGAACAGACTTCTTTCTTCTTTCCCCCTGTCAAATTCAAGTAATACCTCCTCATTTGTCTTATTTAAAATGTTTGGGTTTAGACCATGCAAATACTCCTGGGAGAGATAAGAGGAACACCACTCGTTGTGTTCTGATTGGTCTGTGCACAAACGTAGTACCTTTGCTGACATCCCCTTTAGTTAAGTTTACTAAGAGGTCAAATCATACAGTGCAGTACACAACCTTTTAAATGACAGCAGCCCTTTGCCCAGATTTTCTTGCATCTTCCCTGCATTAAGATTCATATTATTGGCTCTTTAGGGCATTATATCATTAGAATGGTAAAAAATGCAATTTAATGTATGTTTTGAGAAAGAAAATGTAAGCCCTGCATGATTCCCCTCTTCTGTTATCCACACCCTGACTTGCTCGTACAGTTCATCTTAATTTCCCTGAAGCTGGAAGTAAAAATTAAACTTGGTCCATCTTCTGAAATGGCCAGAACACCCCACAACTTCAGCAATAAAGAAAAACTTCAGAATAAAATCCAGTTATCAGCAGGAATTTACAGCTGGTTCTCCTTGGTCTAAACTCACAGAGAATGACTTTGGAATTAGTCTTATTCTTATCAGTAATGCAGGTAATCAGTTGCATTCCTCCCCTGTAGTTAGGTTTATGCAGGAACATGGTGTAGGCTTTATAAACATCTATTCATTCATTTTTAAATCTACTTTCCACAACTACACTGCAAATTACACCCCCTCTCCTCTCCTTCCTTCCCATTGTCCCGATGATAGTTCAGATGAGGACAGTTTATGAGTGGATCCATCATTACCATCAACCACCTAAAATCATTTCACAATATTGATGTAAAATACTTTTCCCCTCAAGAATCAGACATTTAAAATGAAAGTGCTCAGGAACTAAAAGACTCTGCTGGAATTTAGATATGGGCTTGGATTAACTGCAAACTCAGAAGCTGGGTTGCCCCTCTGAATTTGAAGATTTTGCCTTTTGATTAAGTCCAAGTAGTACTCTTAAAAGGTGCTCTTAAAGCAAAAGAAGGAAAAACCTGCTTAAAACTTTCCTGGAGCACATTTGAAATGATCCAACTCTGCAAGACTGGACAAGGGAGAAGGTTAGTGCTTATCAAAATAAACACTGGAGCAATCAAAAAGCTCCATTCCAGGCTGGGGACAGCCCCTGCACACCAACATGTGCTCAGCACTGTCTTACCCAATGCTGCTCCTGGGACACAGACACTTCTCAGAGGCACAGGACTTTCTCCACATGGCACCCTACAAAGAACTCTAAAAATGTCACATCTTTGGTTTGGCTTAAAACACAAAACAAAAAACCAGCATTTCAAAGTCTAAGGAACAGACTATCATGCCTGTAATTATCTACACAAGGAGATAATTCACTTTGTATGGTGCTAGAATATAACGACTTTGCCTGGAGTCAGGAATGCCTCCCATGCCAACACTGAACAAGGAAGCTGAATAAAAATAGACAAGAGGTATTCTTCTTGATTTACAACCTGCACATCTAGAATTCAATTATTTTAACTTGTCTAGTGACTTGCTAACTTAGGTAGGATCTGTTTTTTATTCTTTCAGAGAGTGCTCCAAAGTGCTCTAAATAAAAGCACCAGCAATTAAGTATTTTCACTTTTAAATGTCTTTTTTATTCAGATTGAGGTGATGCATGAAGCAAGTCAAGGAGGATCTAGCAGAGTCCTGGTGACCAGTGAAAGTGATGAGAACTTGTCAACAAGGAGGAGGTAAGGCTGCTCACATGAGCCAGTATATTTTTTTTTCCTTCTTAGAATGCAAATTATTGCATTTATAGTACATTCTCTATGACTTCTTTGAAGCTCACCAAGATTAATAAATAATTATCTGTAATGAAGTCACTGAAATGCTTACAGCCATGCATTTATATCCAGTCTATCAGATGGAAAAGCAAGAAAGATTTTGTTTGGGTTGGGGGGTTTTTCCATTTTTTTTCCCTAAGAAACACTAATTACGAGATGTGAGAAAATTAGTCATTAGAATAAGTCTTGCATGTATGTTCAAAAAAAAGCAGTATTAAAGACCATCTCAGTGTTCAGAATGTTCATATTTGACTATATGCCTCTGAGAAGCTTCTGGGTTTTTTAAATGCTTGCTAGAGTTTCTGCAGTCTCAAGAAAAAGATTATTAATGATATATTCTAAAGCATCAAATACTTAAGTCACTTAGTTCAACAAAAAGTACCAAGTAAACAGCTTAATTTAGCTGAACTGTACAGTTTCTAGGCCAAAGGGAGCAATTAAAATAAAAAACCAACCACACCAAAAAACCCACAACAAAACCCACCCTGCAAGAAGCCAAATGCCACAATCCCCACTGACTTAATTTGCTTTGTTCTCTCCACTATGATTTAGATAATTCATACTTACGTTATGCCCCTGTCTCACACAGGTATACATTCAAGTTACCTGAAGCAAAAGACTCCATTTGTAAAAACCTTACGTTGATACATTGTGTTAGACAAATTGGAGAGACATACAAATCATCATTATCTGAATTTAACTATACCCTAGGAAAATACCATGTCTGGTCCCCAAACCATCAACTAGTTTTCAAAAGGTGCAAAGCATGACCTGAAATCTTGTGTAGATAAATACACATCTCCTGAGGAACAACTGCCTAAAGAGAACATACAAATAACAACAGGTGAAGCTTCTAATATCTTGCAGTTCTACACAACTTTAGACCCAGAAGCTCGGTAAACAAATTTGTGAGCTGTCTGTTTTCTGGGAACACCGATTTTGCCTTTTGTTGAGGACAGGTTTGGTGCAAGGGAGAACAGAAAGGAAGGTGGGGGCACGGGGCAGTTCGAAGTCCTCTCAAGAGGGAACTCGAGATAACACTTAAAAGCATCAGAGCTCATCCTGTCATGTACAAAGAAAGCAACAAGAGATATTTACCTCTGCTATACTCTAGGTTTTTTTAAAAGAAATAAGTTTGTTTATTCAAAACATATTTTACAAAACAATTGTCTTTCTGTGGTACAGAGCAGAGTTTAAGAATAAATACTGAATACTTTGTATAAAAATTAGTAATATCAAAGGGAAACTGATGCAAACCAAACAAATAGGTAAAAAAAATTTTAGCATTAAATATGCTGTGCAACAATGTCAAACTCTTAATGAGGAGTGACCATTCAGGCTGATACCGTTTTATTTGTTGAAGTAAAACCTGACAGCCCTGCATTGGAGCACCGAGACTATTGTTAAAAAAGGTTCCAGATGAAAGTGTACAAATCTTGTGTTTAGAACCAGAACATAAGAAGTTTTCTAGTGTCTCCATTTTTTGAAAGGAGTGCCTTCATGCTTTTCTTTTTATTCAACAAGCAACTTCTTTTCACTGCAGCAAAAGAAAATGCATTCTACAAACATCAAGACCCTTTTAAGATTAAGAAACAATGCAAACAAAACTCAAACCAACTGTATAACAAAGTATTTCAATGGTCAAAAGTGACTTTCAGATAATGGCAATCTACATTTAAGCAGCGTTTTAGATGTTAGCTAATTTAGGCTACTTAAAGCTTACTTCACTTTTGCTTGATGAGTGAAAACAAATCCCAATACATAGTTATGCTGCAAAAACTGTAGTCTTACTAGTACATTTTGGTTGCATACTGCTTATGAAGACCCTCTTTCCCTATAGTGAACAGGGTGGCTTTTTCTAGCAGTGCAGTTTTGCTGTGCAGCTTTGTTGATTTAAATGGCTCAAAACAAGTCAGAAGCAGCTTTCCTTCAGTATGGAAAAATACTTTCTCTATATGTGCATTTATCTTCTCTGTAAGCAACAGGTTATATAGATCTAGGGTTGTCTTGTGTTTTTTTTCTTTTAAAAATTACACATTCTCAGTACTATAATCAATGTTTAGGCAAGAATAGGAACTGGATCTGTTTTTTTCTGAAGTATAGATGTTATATTCTTCAGTCACTTTGACACTGATAAATGATTTACTTGTCAGCTCTTTATATGCCAAACATTTGGAACCAGTTAGGATTCTTATTATCTTCCTTCTGGAAAATCAATTCTAGAAAGTTACATATTTTATGTAGCTACCTATCATCCATGTGAACAGCTCAGAGAACAGTCAGCAAGCTCACTCCTGGATTCTGTCTACACTAAGAGACACCATTATCCATTCAAACCCTAAAACCTGCAGCACAGCTCTAAGAGCAGTAGCAGTTAGTTAAACCAAGTTTACTACTCACAGCTTAAAACTAGCAAGTCCTGTACAGCCACCACAGGTTTTGCAATTAGCAACTAAGGTATCTGTCCTGAGAGTCTGTGGAAGCACCATTAGTGAGCTGTACAAGAAGGAACTGCAGACACCCTACAGCTCTGGTTCTCTGCAGCATCTCTGTGGCACCACACGAGTTGTAAGGGCTGAAGTTCACACATCACTTTGTTCTGGTTTGATTTCCAACGCACACGTGTTTTGTTCCTCTGAAGGTGATATTAACATTGAAATATATTCAAGGTACAGGGTTTTGTGGACACAAACAACCCTGAAATTTGAAAGACAATTTTGATGAAAAATATTTCAGTTATTTTGATTTGTGTACTGGGTTTCTGTGAATCAGCATCTCCCTATGCCTTCAACGCGAAGTCAAAGTTTGTGCAGAAAATATCATCCCTCTTTGCTAGTACCTGCTTTAAATTTTGCTTTTTTAAGTGTTTAGAAGCTTCACATTAGCTCTAAGTAACATTCTTGGTGACTTTTGCTTGCTTTCAACCTTTAGAACCGTGAATATTGGAAAACAGAAGCATTCTTAAAAGAAAACTCATTTAGCTTATTTGCTTATTAAAGATTGGACTGTTTAAATACACTGATTCAGTTTTCAGAAGGCAGAGAAATATTAGCCAAACCAGTTACGAGTAGTATTTCATTTTTATCACTTCAAGTTCTAAAGGGAGCTCTTTTTTTACTTAAACCCACCAAGTCAGAGGGCATTCAAACACTGTTTTCCTGTTTCAAAGATTTAGGGAACTTCGAGAAAACGACTGTAGCAGGTCTTCACTTCTAGTACTCACTGTTTGTCAACTGTGCAGCTCCAGGCTGACTTTTGATGAAGCACTGAGAAATGGTGAATATTTGTAATGACTTTACACTGCCTTAAACTACTGCAATACTTTCATTCATCAAGTCAGAAATTCCACTTTCCTCATGTTTTGAAAGGTCTATTCCATTTTGATATAACAGATTGTTTTGCCACATGCCTTAGTTCACACAGCTTTAAAAAAAACCCTCAAGATTTACTGACAAGTTCAAAGTAACAAACGTTTTCAACAAGCATTTCAAAGTCTAGAAGTCTGTTATAGTTCATTTATAATCCAGACTGCATCCCTTGAAGAGTGTAAAAAAACCAGGCTACAATGTAAAAAGTTGCAGTACAACAGGAGAGCTATTCCAATAAGTTTCTGAACAAAATCTGGGACCATCTTCTTCCTCTCCCCCTGCCCACCCCAAATATTCACATATAAATTTTACCTCTTTCCATGTTTACATATATTTTGAATAAACACCTAAAAAGTTGTTGCTCTGTTTTGGCTCAGTGGATCTTCTGTGCAGATATTCAAGTATTAAGAAAATGCAGCTGAACAAGGATATGTGTCCTCATAGTACAGTTTACAGAGAAGCACAATATTGACTAGTCTGCAGTATATTCTACCCCAAATCCCTGAAGAAATCTTTTTAACTTTGGGATCTGTAGCCTGCTTCCAGAGCTGGCGAAGATCATCTACGTGTCCGTGAGATGTCATCATCTTGTTATAAATGCAGGGATGATATGGAGCCTTTCCTTCCCCAGAAAAAAATACATGATATTGTGGTACAATTCCCATTTTATTGGCACAGAGACCCATGAAAACATCATCTATATAAAGACTTGTATTGAGAGTCAGTGAAGCCTCATAGACTTTAGCTGCTACATCATTGGATATTACGTATGCAGCTCCTGCTGTGTAGTCAGGGTAAGAGGGCCACTGGTACATTTCATATGGGACATAGTATTTGCTACTCTTGTCTCTTACGGGAGGGGATCCACGATGGACACGACCAATCCAGAGATCTTGAACACCCATTTGTGTTAGGCTTTGGAGATAAGCAACAAGATTTGGCATATGGATAAATATATCGTCATCTGCAGACATAATGAACCTGGCATGAGGACAGTAGGCATTCACCCAGCTAAACTGCAAAAGCAATTTTAGAGTAAGATTGTGAAAAGTATCCAAGAAGTCTTGCTGAATCAAATCGTGGTATTTCTGGTCTTCAAGCTCAAGTTCCCTTTGCCGCCATGTTTTCTGCAGATGGTCTGTTGGTCGTCCCAAAGCAAAAAGAGTTTTAATGTTGGCATTAAGTTGAGAACGAACATACTTCTCATTACCCCAAGTTTGTCTAATTGCATCCCTCCGATGACGGTTTTCAGGAGAAGTCTTCACAAACAAGAGGAGAAGGACATCCTGCTGCCAACATTTCTCTCTGTGGTTGATCAAGTATTGGTAGCTTGATACTCTGTCCAGGTTATCCCTGCTGATAGACAGGCTGTCATTCACAAAATGGTAGCTATTTATGAGGTATCTGTATGAATATGACTTCATATGGCTCACAATGTGATTATCAAATGGTCCCCAAAAAATCATGAGACACAGTATGAAGCAAGTGGCAAATATCTGCAAAAAATGGCATTTTCTGACTCTTCTGGGACTAACAAACATTCTGATGCAGTTTTTATAATCCTTATTCTTGTTCAGGATCGGTGTTTTTCAAGTGTCTGTGTTTTTGTTTAAGAGCACAGTGTCACCCCTTCAAGATAAGTGTCCCTTGTAAGGCATGATGACTTTCACTCAGTATCCTTGTGAAGTCAGCTTTGTTCACAGACTTCCTAAGTCATCTTTCTCAAAAAATGTTTTTCTTTGATTGAAAGAACACAGGCAGTTTTGAAAGATGAGACTTGCAGATGAGTATTTTCCCTTTGGGGCATCTTGAAACAAACACTGCGGTTCTAATCGGATCTTCTCATGTGTTTCCCTCCTTCATGAAGATGAACACCTGCCAACTCTAAGTGAGGGAGAGGAGAAAGGTTTTAGTGAGCTGTTATTAACACATTTGTGTTAAGATTTGGTCATGGAAATGGTTGACTACTCAGACACTCCCCATCACCACCCCCACACCCCCCCTCCCACCCCCCAAAATAAAAAAGTAACCCGACTGGCAGCAAGTCAGAGGTGATCAGTGACCCAGAGCAAGGTTGTGGAGACCAGGGAAGGAGGAAACCTCTTCTTAGACATGCCCACCGCTGTTAACCGCAGATGGCGTTTTACTTAAACTGTAAGCTCGGAGAGAGACGCAGCCTACAAATGTCCCGGGTTACAAATTGTCTTTGGGAGGGCGGTCTGCTGAAGGCACAGACCAGGCAGAGCCCCGAGACGCTGCCGGGGGAGGGAGCGCCGGGTGGGCGCTCCGGCTGGAGCCCTGGCAGCCCTCGGTGTCCCCCACCCTCGCCACGCCGTCCCCTTGCCCGCAGAGCTCCATCCCCCCCAGCCTCATCCAGCACCTTCCCCCGCGGAGCCCCCGGACGGCCCCGCTCCGGAGGGAGCGGCCGCTGCTCTCGGGAGCCGCGGGGCTGCAGAAGCGCCTCGAGCCCAACCGTGCCCGGCTCGGCCCGCGCCAAACGGCCCCGCCCGGGACCGCCTCGAACCCGCGGGACACAGCGCTGGTCACCCGAGCTACGGTTAACAGACACACAGGCTGCACCCCTGCCACAGGGACAGCTCTTGGAGACCAGACAGTTCACGCTTCAGGGCTACTTCTCTGCTATCAACTACGGTTTAGCACAAAAAAGCCACCTGAGTCCAGCCTTCTCACCCTGCAGTTTAAAGTTCAGTTCTTGTAGCCAGAGTTGTCTCTTATATGTAATAGACAACAACAGCCTGAAGTTGCAACTACCTGATCATGCCATAAAAAAACGAAAATAAAGAGCTCTGTCAAGAAAGAAATGTAGGACTAGCACCGCAAGGAATGACACCCCACAAGCTAAGCACTTGTTGCATAGAAATAATTCCTCAAGCAAGAGAACACAAGCTATCATTTTTAAGTTAGAAATTCTGTGCAACACAAGTGTTTTGAGAATGTTTAACTCATCCAAAGTCTTGCAACTAGATAATGATGAGAACACAACGAAGTATAGAAATAAGAAAACTTGGAGCAATTTTGTGGTGCTCCAGGAAGGGAACTGGTTGCTCAAAATAGAAACCGTGCATTGGTGTACAAGAGGATTGCAGATTGTAATGCATAACAGAAAAGCTGTATGGGCAGTTTGGTGAATAAAAGTCAGTCAGCACTTTTTATAGTATCAGTTTAAACCCTTTTTATTTTGGAAACATGAAGTTAAACAATGCACCTCAGAGTTATGAACTCAGCAACTTTACAATAGAACACTATTGTCAAGCTTACTCTTGTTTCAGAGATGCAGACAAGCTGGAGTGTTACAGAAATCCAGACATTTGGTAGTGTCTTTTGGAGGAGTTGGTCTGAAGATACCAGCTAGTCAGACTGCCCACCACCATCATGATAAGCTTAAGAGCAGAGAACTGAAAGTGATCTATTTTACCACTTGAAGCAAAGTTTACCCTGGTAAACATGGGAATCCTCATCACCAAATACAACTTCTTTAGATTACACTTGGATAAGAAGTTTTGGCAACAGTCTGCAGTTGCCCATGTCATCCCATAAAAGGAGACAACAATGAACACCATAAATACAAAAGACAAGGTCACTGAAACCTAGCAGTGAAACTGATCTACATGACAGTTATCCCCACTAGGGAAAAATAAAAGTCCTCAGAAAAAAAACCAACAACACTCAAACCAACCCCACAAACCAAACAAGAAATCCACCACAAAACACAGAAGTCATCATGGAAACAGCTTTAAATATGGAGCAGATAGCAGGGGACAAGAGAGATGCATAGACTCACTCCTACTAGCACCCTCCTCCTGAAGTCAGGGATGCTGGAACAAGAGCTTGAGCTTCTCCTTGCAGAAAAAACAAGCCATTAAATTAACTGAGTAAGAGCTGGAACAGTCTGGTCTGTCACCTCCTTGATCTAGTTCAGGGGAATTAAATCAACCATTAGTAGACAGAAATTGTTCAGAATTCTCCTGAGAAATACACCTCTCAGGTAAAACTTTAAAATGTGACTACAGATGAACAACACTGATGAAATTTACGGAGGCCTATACCCACTTGCCCATCTCTCTCCAAAAAAAGCCTGGAGACTTGCATCGAAGGTACTGATGCACAAGTACAGTCTCTGACAGTCAGAACTTTTTACAGCCTCATTTACAAGACCCGTCCTTTGGGCTTAGTCATGTTCTCCTTCCCTTAACAGGAAGTTAAGGAAAGCAGGTTGAGTCACCACAGGAGTTATGTGCTGCCATGTGAATCTCATAATTCTGAGAAAAGAAAACAATCCAACACATGAATGTGTTCTCCCTAGCAAGAGGAAACACCATGGAACAGAGATATGCTTGACAGTTATTTTTCTGACCATAATTAAGGTTTTTTGTCTCCTGATGTGCATTTTCCTACTTGTGGCTTGAAAGCTGTTAGATTCACTGTGAGACTGGAGAGAGACTGGGAGAACTAAGCACCCATACACAGTTCCTGCAACTGCCATCCTTTCCAGCATATTTCAGATTCACAACTGCATGTGGTCTTCTTCCTGCTGAAAGTACTGGAAGCTTCTGTCATCCTGTAGCAATCCTGCCTTTCCTAAAGGAGCTTTAACTTTTCAGCATTACAACAAGCATAAATCATTGAATGTAGCAACTGTTCTATTCTATATTTTGCATTCAGAATATATTCTGGTATGAAAGTGGAGCTAGCATGGGTTGTCTTGCAAGCTCAATGGTCTGCAGAGTGACCACGATGGAAAAGCAGATCCTTAGGGAGCTACTTTAAATATCCACAGAAGTCAATATTTGAAAAAAAAAAGTCATTATGAAGTTTATTTCAAGATAGAACAGTTTTAAGAAGTCTGCTGAGGAATGGCAGACAAGAGAAATCCTAAAGAAACACAAAGACATCCCAGACATGAAACACCAGAGACAGAGACCCTTGCAGGAAGAACCATGAAGAGACAAAATTCACACTTGAACATGGTGATTTTTCCCAACTACCACCACCCTGATAAAAACCTAAACCCAAGAGAGACCAACTAAGATTGCCCAGAGAGAACACCTCATTTTCTACCAGCTACAAATTTTGTCATGTGGTACCAGACGCAGTCTGGGCTTCAATACACCACATCCCAGCACAGCGTATATTTTAGGACAAAGATCATAATGTATAGTTATTCTGCACTCTTTCCACAGATTTATCTTCCACAGAAAATAAGTGTAGATTACAAGTGGCTTTGCCAGACAATAGGATATATCACAAGCACTATTTTAAATAGAAACATTTTCTACAATTTGTAGCAGCTGTCCCTTTAACATCTCTTGGATAAAGTTCATAAGACCTACAAGAAAAGATTGTAGACCTGAAACATTACCTAGTTTCAAACACAAGTTATCCGATGAGCTGTTGATCATTAGGTCCATGTCTTGTCCTTAGCTGTGCCAAAGAGCCAGTTGAAGGGTGCAGTTCTCTGCAAATGGTTCAGTTCAATCAAAAGCCACGTGGGGGACAGCCTCACGCTTGCTCTTCCCCGTCCTCACCACACCAGCCTTCAACAGCTCTGGCATTTATACAATTGCTCAACAAGCCAAATTCAGCTTCTCCAACCTCTTGTCCTCAAAGGCAACCTGCTGAAACCCTGAAGAAGTATCAGAAAGCGGTTAATGGAGGTCAAGCTGTGCCTAACCTAAGTGCAAAACAGGATTCAAGAGTTTCCTTTGTAGAACCAGATGTAACACACACTGTGCCTAAAGCTTTCAGTCTTTTCAAATCTAAAGCTACTGGCCAGGTTCTGTCACTACAGAAAACTTGAAGCCCTAGGATAGGCTTTTACTCTGAAGTCAGGATAGTCCCGTGACATGAGCTACTCCATCTAAGCTTGTTTTACAGTGGCGTGTTAGAAGGCACATCGTAGAGGTGCTCCATCCTGCTTCAGGTGGACTCCCTCCTGCGTGCTCCATCCTGACATCAGATGTCACAGGGACACCAATTCAAAGGAACGTGCCCAGCCACAGAGGTGACAGAAGCACACAAGCTGCAGTTGAATCTGCATGGGCCAAGATCAGCATTGCCTGGATGTAAGCTTAGACAGATTTGTTGAGCCTAGTGTAAGGATGAGACAATCCTGAAAAGAGTTAAAATTTTCTTGAAGCTTTCAAAATCTGTTCAGAAAGAGTCTAACAGGTTTCACAGAACATGTGTTTTGATATGTTTTAGAGTTTTTTGTTTCTTAAGTAGAATTTAAAACTTTTTTTCCCATGTCTGGAGCAATTTAAACAGTTACAATTCCTGTGAAATTGAACTCTTCCATCTCCAGCATTACTGATTTATATATTGCTTACACCCAAAGACCAAAGGTAACCTAGTCAAGTTCACACATCAAATAAGCCATCAAACCACAAGCTTATGGAGATTTTCCATTCCAACTGTTAAGAAAGTGTCTAAGTTAATGGGAGCAAAGCATGAGTGGAGTTTGCTGCTTACAGTTTTATCTACAAGATTATGTAACCCAGGTTCCTCTGATCGTTTTTCCTTTGCTGACATGTCTTCACAAATTTCTGTCATCTCTATCCTGGCCTATGTCCTCCTTCTTCACTCCCAATATTTGAAAAACTTCTTACGTATCTTAAAAAGTTGCTTTGAAACTAATCTTCAGCTTGTCCTTTTATATGAGCTGTGTCACAAGAGAAAACAGAGCAGAAACACTGATCAAGTTACACCCTGACACTTCTAGGACTTCCTGTCATAGTGACAAAAGGTCACTTTTAGGAAAAAAAGATGCAGTAAGGTACTTAGCTAAGTGTGTCTTCCTGCACGGTTTGCAAGCACCAAGATGAAAAGAAATCACAAACAACTTGCAAAGAAAATAATTTCAAGTAATGTCAAAACTTCCACTATTACACCTTGTTCTGTTCTGTACAAACTGTTGAGAAACGGAAGCCAAGTTCTGTAGGAAAACATGGTCACAATGGCAATGGGATTACCAAAAAGAATGTGCTGCCAAGATCTATGAAAAATTTACAGTCGGGTCATGGATGTTGCATCAGTAAGAAACATAATGCAGTGATGACTGACAGTCGCTTTGTTTCAAGAACATGTAGCCCATCTTCTGCAATCCCCTGTGCAGGCTTTGCCTTCAAGCTCTTAGTTTGCCTGCAACTTCTACTCAGGCTATGGTTTCCTAGGATGGGAAATCTGCATTCTTAGATGCTCTTTGTGCATGCATTGAGGACTTCTCAGAGTGAACAGATACGTGATTTTCTATGAAAGTGAACATCCAATATTTTCCAAAACATGAACTCTTTCAATGATTCCAAAGTTGCTCAGTCAAGAGCAATCCCCTTATTAAAACAAATGGGCACTCATTATCCAGAGGAGTTTTGTATCACAAATAACATAACAGCACCCAGAAAAATGAGCCACTGAATGCTGTGCCGACTTGCTGGTTCTCACTGACGTGTAAAACTTGCAAGTGCTGAGCAATCTCTGAAGTGTTGGTTGGCAGAGAAATCAAAAGGATGGTAAAGCTTTAGATGACTAAAGCAGTTCAACTCCTTCAGGGCTGGAAGCAGAAACAGGTTGCAAATGCTTAGCACTGCCAGGAGGCAGCTAACTGCCAGTAGAGATTTACTTTCTACAGAGGTTTTGCACTTATTGTAACTATTGGGTAGAAAGGAAGAGAGTGATTTCTTCAATTTCCCTTAAAATGATCTGCAAGCTTCCCAGCTGCTACAAGCCAATCTAAATGGTGACATCTGCCAGAATGGACAGACTTGCCTTCTTAAGTTCCTTAAGATCCTGAAGATCAGTCACCCCAAAGAGCTACTGTGGAGACAGTAGGAGAGGAGTAGGACCACATCTTTCAAACACCAGTCTACATTTAGACTGCAATTCTTAGTTGTTTGAACCTGCTATATCCACTGCAGACTCTTCCCCATACAAGCTAGAAGGATGGTGTTTTCCAGAATTAAAGTCTCCAAAATATGAGTCATTTAGTTCAAATGATTTTGCATAAAACATACAAGCACCAACATGAAATTCTCTGCTTTATGTGAAGCAGATTGAGTGAAAAGAGTCACATCTTTGTACTGACAGTAAGGGTAATATTCTGAAGTTTCGGTCTGGCAGTGACATGATTGAGGCCGCACGCCCTCATTTTCTGAGAAAAGGGACTAAGTTAAGCACTTAACTTCCACACAGACAAGTCAGAGCTCTTAAGACACAGCTAAAAAGGCTGTAATGGCACCTATTTCACAACCCACTGCATCTGTTTTGGCAGCAGTGAGCTCTAATGCTACACTGAGCAGCAGTCTGCATTTATGTAAATTCACTTTTACAGTGCCAGTATTTAAAGATGGGCCAGACGCTCACATTCCTTTCTACTCCCATGTACTAAGGCAGAAATAGGCAGCAAAGGGGCAGAGCACATTAACTGCAGTTGTTAATGTTTCCCTGTCAGGTACAGCCTCTGCAAAGTCATCCCCCTCCCCTTTTATAGCAGATCATTTCTGTTCATCTTTGGAATCTTATCTGGAAGCTTCTGTACAAGTGCTGTAAAGAATTTTCTAGTGACTATATTTCACTTAATCTCAGAATATTATCAACACACCTTGCCTACAAAAGTTGGCAAAAAGAGGCATTACACTGCTTTCCATCCCACATTACTGTATCCATTTCTTTACAAAAAAGCGTGTTTCAGACAACCTTGCAAGAAGGACATCCCACTACACGTGGCAAGCTTTGAACTGAACATTGAGGAAAACTGTGTTCCCCATAATAGAATAAGCAATTGTGAAATATCACACAGTTAAGGATCCAGTGAAAAGCTCAGCATTGGAACACAGGAAAATGCAAATTCCCTAGTTATGCATGAATACTGAATCCCTGTTTCATAGCATGTTCTAGTTGAAGAGCTACAACATTATGGCCCCACCTAATCAGTAATTCTTTCTGCTGCCTGTTTTAAGTAAGCCCATTCAAATATTTATTTTCAGCTAGATCTAGAGATGTTATTTCCTGCCTATTTTCTTCTCAAACCTAAGGTGATTTCTGTTCCAATCTGCAGGCCATACCTGAAGATCAAGCTGAACAACTATCTGAAGCAGATTTTTTCCATGCTAACTGCCAAACTAAAAGAGGAAGTCAAATTTCAGACTGACACAACTAATTGTAAGACTAGTTCAAGCTGCCTTCCATGGGGCCTCACTTAGAAACTTTCCTTTTACCTAGTAAGAATAATTTAAAAAAATGCAGTGAGTTAGAAAGTGTATGAAGGACACATGTAAACGGAAGACTAACACCACTGTTCCTCATCTATTCCCCAGTCTGTCCCTCTTCTCTGACAATACTCTGGCCTATAACCCAAATTCAGCATCAAACTCCAAATGTACGTCCCATATTGCAGTCAGACTTTGCAGTCAAAATCTGGATGTCACATGAGTCACTAGCATGTGGGCACTAAGGCAGGAATACAAACAAATAATAATTTGTAAGTTCAATTTGTAGATTAGGATACAGGGTGTTTTTGTGCCAAAGGATTGTGGTTTTTTCCTTTAGTTTGACCACTGAGAATAAAACATGTTGGAATTATAAAAGTCAAAATGTGCGACAAAGATCTATGAAAAATTTACGGTCAGGTCATGGATGTTGCATCAATAAGAAAACATAATGCAGGGATAACTTACGGGGTACAGGAACTGGTGAGGTTTTTTTAAGTGTTCTATTAGACGAATTTTCTCCTTTCCAGATATAAGTTAGCACAGATCAGATATATGTGAACTCTTGAGTCCACACAGGAGAATATCATCCCATCTAGACTTCCCAGTTCAGTTCTGCTACATAAACTTGCCTGTCTCTCTTAAGCATGGCTTATTAACCTTAGCCAAGAATCATGCAGACTTACCATCCAGACACCATTAATGCCCTATACATAGCTGAGCGTGACAGAAGTCCTGGATCATCCTTCCCTGCATCAAATCTTTTCCTCCAGGAGTTTATGTTCCCAAACCTACAAGTAGAGCCCTGGGAGGTAAAAACCACATACACAGGAGTTTGAGGAAGCTGGGCTGCAGAACACTAGTTCTGGTTTCCATCCCATCTGTCAGAACCATCACCACTTTAGCTAAAAACTCTTTCATCTTGATGACTCAGGTCACAAACTCAGGAACACAGCCTGGTTTTCAGTTCTTTACACACACTGTAGAAATTAAGGAGGAAATCACGTCCCAGTTCTATGCACAGGGATACCAGACAGTAAAGACTGATGTTCTCTGTTGTTGGGGAAGTATTCAGGTCTTCAGTTTCAAGGCCATGCTTTCCCCACCACATGTACAGAGCCAGCAAGCACAAGGTCTAATGCTACACTGAATCCACCACACACAGAGCTGCACCTCAAGGAAGCACACACTTACACAAAGGTCTCCTAGTAATTTGAGTCAGTTCTCTTAAAGCAACTGTAGGATCGGCCTAGAAAAGAGGCTGCTCTGTGGAGAAAAACAATACTTCTATCAATATCTAAGGAAGCATGTGTACGTATAGTTAATTTTAAAATATGAGCTTTCTGATGAGTGAACAATCATGAGGAAGAGGACCTCTTTAAGATGACCCCTAATGGCTCATCCCCTCCCAAGAGTGTAGTGGAGCTGCCATTAGCACAACACTTCAAAGGCCTCCTATTGAGATCACCAAGAGCAAATATTGCTTAAGCCACTTCATCTCTCCATACACCCACAGATGTACACGCACTGAGGAACTGCACACTGTTCCCTTGGCCCTGAACAGAATCAGGCCTTGTTCATTCTCACACCCTCCTGCTCTCTGCTGTGCAGAGCTGCCAGTAACTCTTAAGCTAAAAAAGAGAAATGCAGTATTCTGCTCGAGTCTGGGGGGAGAGGGGAGTTGTTAAATGACCCTGCCTGCTTCTTGGATAACCCCATCCAGTGGGTTGTCTTCTTTTATTAACAGGAAATGCATCTACTCAAATCAAGCAAGCAGCCTATCTGACCACGCACTCACTTCTTGTTCAGCATTTGTACTTCAGTTATTTTCTTAAGAGATTAATTACCATTTGGGGTGGTTCAGCAATAATTTGCTAAAACTGTTTCAACACATGCAAATTCTGCATAAACGTGAAGTCTGTATATACAATATATACACACACACACGTTTTCTATAAAAGCATGAAGTACTAGTCATTCAAGATATACCAACAGAAGTTAAAGAACTGAAATTTTTTAATGACTTCAAAGTTACATAAATGGCACCTTGAATTCAAAGAGTCACCCTAACTTTAGGCAAATCATTATCTAGAAATAGCAACACATCAGACTGTCCATTTCTCCTAATTTCCAGCCTGCAATTCTGAAAGCATTCATACAGCCTTCACTGGCATACGAAAGCCCAAAATAATGTTAACTTTTAAGTTTAATAAACATTATGTTAAGAGGAACAGGTAGTCTGAGTAATCAAGCTCCTGATCAAACAAGTACCATCCAAACCTGTAAGGGTTGTATCAAAAGGTATCATTCCTAGTGAAGTGATTGTCAGTTTGGAGAAAAGATTAAAAAAACAGCAAAGTTTTGCTAAACCTAAGTGTACTGGATGAACTGGCCAACAAAAAAGCGCAGAGGGGATAATGTTTCACCACTGATTTAGCACTTCTGTGAGATATGGATTCATATCTCCAGCTATCCTTTTCCTTTAGTTCAGTAGCGAAATGTTTAATTTCAATTATTTTGTAAGACTACATAAGTTTCAAGGCTCTGATGTAGTTTTCACGACAGTCAAATATTTCACATCAAAAGCTGACGGTTCACTGAAAATTTAAAAACAAATTCAATACCAAAGGCACATAAATACATATGGGGGGTCTCCATGTTTGCTTCAAGCCAGCCTGAAAGGCATAAACATCCCACATTTTAGGATAATATGGATCGAGAACCACCTCAGCATAAACAAAGGAGCTGCAGATTGCCTGGAATAATAGCGGTGCAAGGTTTTGTTTAAGCCTGTCTGCAAACCGGGTGGGATGAATTCCATTAATCCTCTCCTACCTCTGTGGGAACTAAGGATAATTTTGGCCTTTTATACAGCCTCTTCTGCAATGCAACAGGGCCAGGGATTGAACAGGAGACACTCGTCTGCTTTTTGTTATGAAATATGGGGAGCAGGAGCAGCACAGGCTCAGCAGAAAAGCAAAGAAAAGCACCAACGCCCCCGTCACGGACTTATGAGAAACATGACAACACAGAGCTGCGGCCACTGCAGAGCAGCATCCCGCAGTTCCAGCTCACCACGGCTCAAGTGCCCTCACTGAGAGCTGCTAACAAGCCACTGGCCACAACAAGCCACAGAACAGATGACTAAACAAAGAATTCCTCAGGCCTAGCTTTAAGATTCAAATCAGATAAGAAAAGTCAAACAAAGGAGCTGCAAAACACTCCCAATATGTTTAATAAGCAGTGAGATTTCTCCAAGACTAGTCTTTGTAAATTAAATGAAGGAATTTGTGTATTTGCATTTAACCAGCTTCTCTGCTTAGGTGAAATGGATAATAGGTTACACTATTCAATAATATCAAAAGCTAGTAAAAATAATATTTTTTATATCTAAAAATGCATGTGTATTGTACATGTGTGTATATATATAAACACACTTCTTTGCAAGACTAACATAAGGACAAGAAGTAACTGAACTACATTCAGCACTTGCATACACACAGCACCAGATTAAGAACTGCTGTGAGGACAGTTTAGTGAAACAGAGTTAAGCAGAAAATATAAATGGAATTCACTGAGAGACAGACCACAAAACTCAATGCTGTGGACTCTAGAAGGAAGCTACAAAGATGGGAGCAGAAGCTTGCAAGGCAGAAAGCAAGACAGAAGGAAAAAACAAAGACATCACTAAAGAAGCCTGATCATTCTAGAAAGTTGAGCTTTAACTACAGTGCACTAGAAAGTCAGTATTTTTAGCTACCACAGGACTTTGCTCAAGTCTCACTGACAAAACAGTCAGAACCTCCAAAAAAAAGGTCATAAGAATGACTAATGAATGTCCTTTGCCACCCTTAGTACCCACTATAAGGGTTTCCTACTGGAAAATAGAGCAAATAAGATTTTATTGGAAAGTTGTGAAGGTTACAAGAACGAGTTGAGAAAGTGAAAGCACTTTGTATGGTCTTAACAAAAACCCACGTGGATTATCCGCTCCAATGTACAGTGCAAAGATAAAGACTAATCTTCCTTCAGTTAACCAACTCAAGTATCAGAAAAACCATCCACCCTTTGTTTCATACTCCATGGAAAAACACAACTACAGGGTACAGGGCTGCAGTGACGTATGATGAGTAGCAGTTAAAAAACCAAGTTTCCTGCTCTAAGACAAAAGGTAGTTTTGCCTGACAAGACTCCTCAGGTCTTCGCAGAAGTGAAACTGAGAAAAACGAACATTGCAGGATGCAGCAGCAGAAGAAACGTGAGTAGGCTTATTGGGCCAACAGCATGTTCAATTTGAAGCAGCTTTCCTCAGCTCTACATGCAAAGAATGAGTTAAATCCCTTTGCCACCATGTCCCAAAGTACCTCCAACAATATGCTCTATGTTGACAAAAGAAGCTCTTTATTCCAAAGATGCGGCCTCATCTGAGTTGGGGAGGTTGAGCTGCTGCACTCAAAAGCTGACATTTACCTCCAGAGCATGGCAACATTCCTGTTAATTTTGAGTGACTGAACACTTTTTATTCAAGTTTAAAACTACATCCAGAAATCTGGAGATGGTACCACATAGTCAACCCTGACCTCATGAAACTGGTTTGTAGGAAATCAACTTCCTCTGCACTACAAGGCGGGAACTCCCACAGCCCGTGGTCCTTGCAATATGTAGATGTGTGTCCCTCTTCAACAGTCCTTCCAACTAAGTTGCTTTCACTTCCAACATTCTCTTCGTCCGTTCACAGGTTGTTTAAGCAGTTTGGGGATCTGGCAGATTTTCTGAGTTTTTCAGATGTGTAGTAGCCACAGCATCTCCGAGCCACAATTCTGTCTAAGCTGAAGATCAGCCTGTGCAGGCAGCCAAGCAAGAAAGAGGTAAACCTCAGGACTGGTACAGGTTCATTCTGAAAAGCTGCAATTCCAAAGCAAAGGTGTTTCATCTTCCTATTTCCATACACTGTGGTGGTTTCCCCACTGACTACAGAATTTAAGTCAAGTGTCATCTTTCAAAGTACTTCCATAGCATTCCCCTTGTTGCTGCCAAGGGCAAATGTCCCATGAAGAAAGGTTATGAGAGCAGAACCTCTCTAGTGTCCATGCCTATTATTTCAGTTTTTGAAGACTCAGGAGTGCACAGATCTCAGTTCAGGATCTCAACCATAATCTTCCAAATGTTGCAAAGATTCCAACTATACAATATCTCCTTTATTGGTGGAAAATCCTCCTTTCATTTTCAGCCAACCTGACAGAGGCGGACCATGTTGCTTTCCACAGGATTGCAAAGATAAGTTATTACTGAGGTCTGCTGAATCACCAGATAGCCTCACTCAAGATGCACATATCCTAGGAAGCTAAGGAAGGTATTTGACTAGATTCTGCAAGTGCTATATGGAAGGAAGTTACAGTAGTGCAGTGCTAATCCATGATGTTCTGGCTCCCTCCACTTCTTTCAGTCAGTTCCAAGGCCCTACCACAGAAACAGCAAAACCACGGGGAGCTTTCCCAACAACAGTACTTCTGTACTTTCAGTAACCAACATCTTCAAGTTAAAGGATAACCTAGGCAATTCCTCAGGCATAGAGGGATAACCATGGGAGACGCCATGCTCAATACATCCTAGATGCTGTAACAGTGTAGGTGCAGAGTAACACTGAACACATAAGCCACTGGCATTTCACACGATAAGCGATGACTTGCAGGGTTTTCCACGTGCTTCTCCCTAATCTGTAGGCGAATTACCATTCCTAGTGCCAGTACTCACTACTCCAGTTTGGCCAGATGTCAGAGAGACTGTCCCAACTACTGCTTTGGGCACCAGGAGCAACCAGTTTGTTTCTCAATAATTTAGGATCTTAGAGAAAGCAGAAAGTGATACAGTTTTGATTCACTCAATGGAAGACAACTAGTAAGCAGATATTGCTATGTGATTTCTAAGCAGTAAAGCAAACAAACTCCAAAACCCCTACCAGTGAAAAAGCTCACAGTTTTACTGAGATACTACATTTCTGAATGTAATAGACAGACTTCTACGAAACTAGTTGTGTGCAGAACAACCAGTAACTTCCAAAATACCAGAGCAACATCCAGTTCTATGTACCGGTTCAGCCTTCTGGAATACTAGAATGTTCTATGGGTGTTATCAACAGTGATTTACTGTCTCCTGCCCTGTTCAACAAATAAGGAAAAAAAGTCCTGCAATTTATCCCCTCTTATATCACAGCTATTTTCCCACTTTAAAAATTAATCTATCACTTTGCTAACCCCATCCTTTTCCCTTTCCAACTGCAAGGAGAAATGCAAGAATTGGGGAGAGGTGAGAACAAGACATCATCATACAAAACAGATTTCAACAGCTACATTAGTGGTTTCAACACTAAGAGATCCTCAGGCATAAGCCTGGGCAGTCCCTAGATGAGCATGCGGCAGCACAAGAGAGCAGCACGTACCGAGTTCTCCACTACTTTGCTGAGCCAAGATAGTTACAGGGGTTTATCATTGTCTTGCACTTGCTGTAGTTGCTTACACTGGCGTAATGTCAGTCTCCCATCTCTGGGTACTCCCAAGATCTCGCGCAGGAGCACTTAACAAAGCTGCTTCTCCCAAAATAGCCCAGGTGTTCCCTGTGCTCCCCGCAACGCGGATGAGCCAAAGCGACTCCCCCTTTTCCCGGGCCCCGCCGCCCCAGCTCGGCCGAGCCCGCGGCTCTGCCCCCCACGGCGCCAAGAGCATCCTAAGCTCTCCCGAAAAACCTTTAAAACCCAGGGGAGTCGAACATACTGGGAAACTCTCGGGCTGAAAGACAACCCGCCGCCTCCACGGGGTTTCCCCGGATAGTTGTTGCCGCCTCCCGGCATCCCGACGAAACCCCAGACCAGCGCAAAGAGATCGTGATCCTTCCCGCCGCCGCGCCTTCCCCCATCCCCATCCCCCGGGGCATCCGCGGAGCCCGGGAGCGGCCTGGGAGGGGCGGGGGGCAGACAACAACTTCCAGCCATGCGGCCGCGGGCGCCCCTTCGGGGGAACAAAGGCGGGGGCCGGCAGGGCCCGTCCCCGCACACCTCCCCCGCCGGGAGCTCCGCAGCCCGGACAAGAGCACAGGCAAAAAATGATACTTTTCCTAGCTTTGCTTGGCGCAAAGGCGCGTTTGGAAAACGTTCGCTCTGCCTCTTTTGCCCACAGCTTTTTCTCCCGCCGGTTTTCTCTGAGGAGTCCCCAAAAACTGCTCGGGAGGGGGCTGCTCCGTGCCCGCTTCCCGCGGAGCAGCCGCTCCCGGCCGGGCTCATCAGGCACTACCGAGGCCGGGGAAGGGGCGGCTGCTCCGGCGCTCCCGGGGGCGCGTCCCCCTGTTGCAACCCAGGGCTGCGCGGAGAAACTCCCAACCGGATTTGCGAGTTTC